>CAUYRH010011950.1:0-29294 GCA_963574655.1 Perodicticus potto | reverse complement strand
AAGCTAATTTATAGACTGCAGATTCTTTTTTTTGTTGTTGTTGTTGAGACAGAGCCTCAAACTGTCAGCCTGGAGAGAGTGCTGTGGCATCACAGCTCACAGCAACCTCCAATTCCTGGGCTCAAGCGAGTCTCCTGCCTCCGCCTCCCAAGTAGCTGGGACTACAGGCGCCCACCACAACTCCCGGCCATTTTTTGGTTGCAGCCATCATTGTTTGGTGGTCCCAGGCTGGATTTGAACCCGCCAGCTCAGGTGTATGTGGCTGGTGCCCTAGCCCATTGAGCCACAGGTGCTGAGCCAAGACTGCAGATTCTTAAAGTAGTTAGAAACATTCACCTTTCATCTTTACGCTACCCTTAATTTCACTAAAATTCATCTGGCACATGTTTTGTGTTCTCACAATATTGTTTACTGTTCTGCCCAAATACCAATAAACCCAAGGTCTTGAGCTTGCATCTTATTAAAGGTGTGAACAGACATACAGCCAAGACCCTCTGGCTTTTCCAAACTGGCTCTTCTTAGCAGGGCCCACCGCCCTTCTAAAGCCTTGTCACTTTGTCCTGTGGGACAGCAGTGCTTTGCTCTCTTTCCTCTACCCTTTCTACCAGTTTTGCTAATGCCATCTTCTCATTTCCTGACCACTTACATAGAGGCGTCCTTTTTGTTTGTTAACCACTTTTATTATGTTATTAATAATATACAACACAATGTACCAATTTTAGGAGTATAGTTTGGTGAGTTTTGAAGATAGGTACTCTTTAATTTTAATTATTTACCTTTTGCGAGAGATCTATTTAATTATTTTTGTTAATAATTCCCAATTATTTCACTAATTAAACCCTGTGGAAAATTCACTTGGATTTTTATTCATATGTCTCTCTTTTAGACATTTTAAATATAACATACATTTTAATGATTTTAAACTTAATGAGCATGCAGTTGGTTACCAAGCAATGAGATTTCCTAAAGTGAACCTACACATTTATAAACATAAAACTTGTAAGAACAAAGCAAAGCAAACGAACAGGCTTATAATAAATAAATAATATTTATTTTATTATTTATTACTTTATGATATGTTTATAATATCATATTATAATATTATTTATAATTTTCACATCATTTAATAAATTCATCTTGGTTTATAATATTCATCAATTTGAATCTAATCTTTCTTGCTAGAAAATAAGAGATTCTGTCTCTGATTTCCTTTCTTGGTTTTTATTATTTTGTTTCCAAGATTTCAAGACTTTTTTCCATAGACATGAAATCTATTGATCATAAAAGGTCTATTAAAAAGAAAAAAGAAATCAAGTTAGTAATAAGATTTATCACTTATTAAAAAATGTATAAGTGGTTAATTGCTTCTGCTTCTTAGGAAGATAACTCAGTGTTTTCTCCTTTGTGACTCTTTGTAAAGACTTCTAAGATAAACAAGATGGATGGTTTGTAGTCATGTATTTTAATGAGAAAATTAATTGAATACAGGCCTGTCCTATTTTATTCCTGTCCTATGTATCCAGATATGAATATTAATCTTCCATCAAATCTGAAACACTTTGTTTCTTGTTTTGTTTCTTCTAACAATGTTGAGTCTCCATTTTCCTCTTCATTGGTTGAGTCCTATTCATTCTTGAAGGCTAGTGCAAGCACCATTTCTTTCCCCGATGAGCAAATACCATCTTCTTTCAATGAATCTGGACAAAAATTATAATCTAGTCAATCGTCTGGCACATACAAAAATCTATATCTTGGGACAATTAGATTGGTCTAGATCGAATGTTCTAAATGTTTACTTGCTGTGTGATTTCATATCTCACCAAACGTTGGTGAGATGTGTGTACTTCTGTTAATGACTGAGGAAGGATCCACAGACAAAAGAAACGAGAGAGAGAGAGAACCACAGACGCTGAGTGTTTGATGTGCTGCCTTGACTATTGCCAGAACAGATGGATTTGGGAAAAACTACTGAAAATAGTATCTGAGTCTTGGCAGACCTGCGAATGAAAGACAGAGCGACCAACGAGAGGTGTTTGTTAGTTGTGGGCCGTTCCAATCAGCAGGGTTTGGGGACCGTTTTTTCACATGGGGTACATTCTTTGGGTGGAAGAGAAAAGGACAAGGCAATGTCAAGTGAGTTGTTTAGAAGTTATGCTTTAAACAAGGGAAAGTATTAAAATATGAGCTATAGATAAAAAACAGAGTGAAAACTGGAATTAGTTTTTTATCAAATGGCATTGGATAAGCACTGAAGGCAAGGGGACGGTGTGGAGTGGAGCTGGCTGGTGAATTGGAACATGTGTGTATGTGTGTGTGTATGTGTGTGTGTATGTGTGTATGTGTATGTGTGTGTGTACATGCGCATGTTTGCGGGTGCATGCACTAAAGAACAGGATTGTGGAACAAAGTCTGGGCAACCCTAGAGATTAAAATTTTACAGGTTAGGAGGAAAGATCATGCTTTGGGGTTAAAAGAGCAATGTTTTTTTATATGATGGGGTTTCCTTAAAGGTAAGAAAGTAAAGATAAATGGTTCTCA
This sequence comes from Perodicticus potto, assembly GCA_963574655.1. Lineage (NCBI taxonomy): Eukaryota > Metazoa > Chordata > Mammalia > Primates > Lorisidae > Perodicticus > Perodicticus potto. The sequence goes on along the minus strand of CAUYRH010011950.1, from coordinate 26,756 downwards.
CACCAACATTGACAGTAGAACAGCTGGTTCCTTGGATATCAGTCATACAGGACAGTGCTGATAATGATTCAAGAGCAACTCTACTCATTCAATGAAAAGATATGGTGGCCATCCCCTTGCTGGCTGGCCTCTGGGGCTCCCCATCACACCCCACAGTTAAGGCAATGTGGCAAACATCTGCCTTTTGTTTTAATGCCTCCTTCTCCCACTGCTGGTGAGGAGATGCTCCCTGCTTCCTCTGCAGACACGAGGGGCAGAAATCTCTTCTGCACTCACCTGTAAAGTGCCCAGCACAAGCGGTAGTTGGTGAGATTAAGTGCGTGTCCTCGTTCAGAGTGTGAAGATGGCACAGCAGGACTTGCTGAATTGAATAGCTGGCTAAGACGCTTCTCTCCACGAAGGAGGCAGGCAGATTCTCTGGGAACCATCCCTGAACCTGCCAGCTGACATACAGCCCGGACCTTAGCCACTGCCTGTGTCTGGTGGCTTAGAGTGTGAGATACGTACACACACACACACACACACACCGTGTACATACCCCACAGCCAGATACACACACTATTCATCATACACCACATACACAACACATTCACAGACACATCACACATACCAGATACACATGTGTGTGCCCCACACACACACCACAAGCACACAGCAAACCCTGTGTACACATAAGCAAACATCACGTACCCACAGACATGCACACACACCACAAGCACTTGTACACACACCACATAGAAGCAAAACCCTCAGGTTGCAACCTGCAACTATTGTGCATGTGCAAATCTTAGGCGTAAGAGAAAATGTGTAAAAAAATGAAATAAAACTGTCCCTGTCTCAAATGGTAACTTACAATTCAGATACGTAGTACCTGTAAAAAAAAAAAATATGCCATTCCACATTTTATAAGCATCTTGAATATGTGACCTTATCTAATCCTCATTAATAGGAGATGGTTTTCTATCCTCATTGTCTTATAAGAACTTAGAGACCCAGGTAGTTTGTGGTTAGCCCCATCATACAAAGCCTGTCTTCTCCAGACTGAGACCTGGGAGACTCAGAAATACTGGCCTTCTCCTCTTGCGATGTCTGTCAGGTGCTCTTTTTGGATATTATCTGTAAGTTTCATGAGTTATCGTTGCATCCTCAAACCTTTGAAAAGAGCCTTTAGACAATACTCAGCGCACATCCTCATGTTAATAATGCATTTTTAACATTGACAAAGAATCAGATACTATATTAATACAGATGAAGATACAGGATTTGTAGTCTACAGCCCAATGAATGATTAGAGTTTCTTTTTAATTAAAAATAGAAATCGGAAATCAACATTCAAACCAAAAATGTTGACACATTTGGGCTTTAGTTTGTATTAAATGTGTTTTTGGAACTTTGCTTAGTATTTTGATTAAATTTTATAATTTTCCGTCCTCTATGTGCATGCAAAACGTTTAATATAAATTATAGACAGCAATGAATACATAGACTTAAACATTATTTGTCTTGACAGGACCAATGTAGTTTCCTTTCTATGTTAAACTAAGAGTGTTTTTATAGCTTACATAAGAAGTTGCAAAGATTAAGCAATTTACTAATTATGAAATTAGGGCTGAGTGTGTTTTCTGCTTACAAAATGTAAATGTGTTTATACTTCATCAGAGTTTATTATGCCAGACGATTAATACTTCCCTTTTGTACTTTGAGCTATTAAGCATTCCACATGTTTCAGAACTCTTTATGTCCAGGAATTAAAACTGTCCAGGGAAACCATGTCATCAGACTTGAATATCAGTCTCTGGTGAGTTGCCTTTGGCCTACTAATGTTGAACTTGTTGATTGAACTCTAGTCAAGGACCACTGGGATAACAATTGTTTTGGTATTGTTGAAATCCACCAGGCATATCATAATATTCTACATAAAGCCAAAGGAAATACATTACATGAAATAGCCATAATTTTTTTTATATCATTGGACCTACCTGTGTTAATAAACTTGAGCATGCTGAAAGAAACTAATTTGCTAGTACCTAAACAATCTAGCAGGAAACACAAGCATCGTAAATATTCTTCAGAATGCAACCTTTGGACACTGATAACTCATCCAGATGACACTCCTATTTTTATCCTATGATTCTATTTTTACTAAGGTTTCTTTTTATTGCAGATTCAAAGCATAAGCAGAACTATTTTTTTGGATTTTTTAATTTGTAGTTTTAGGAGCTGAGTTTGTAACTATGTTTTTGCTAATATTTTGTGATTTTTTTGTTTGTGGTATGGACTTTAATCATTTGTAAACAGTGGTTCATCTATTCAGTCACTCATTTGGTCATTCAACACTAATGTTGGATGCTAGGCATTATCCTGGGCACTAGTGCGAGGAAGCAGATAAAGCCGTTGCCCTCATCGGTCATAAAATCCCTCTGGGAAGATAAAGGTAAATGATAAAAATAAAGTAGATACATGAACAAACTGTGAGATATGTAGTATAGATAATAAATGCAGGCAACAAGGGAGAAGTTAACTTTTGTTCTTACGTGATTATACGGCTTCTTCAAAGATCATGGACTTCTGTGGCAATATAATGTTTTCGACCTGAAGTAAATAGATATCTGTAAAGCCCCTGTCCCTCCATACCATTCACTACACAATATAATTGATTTTATCAGAGAAATAGAAGAAGGGGATGTTTCAGTGGCAAGCAGTTAAAATTTTCTATATTTTAAACACAGGTATTAGTTTACAATAAATGAGCTAAGCACTAATCTAAGTCTTTGGAAGTCATTTTTATGAAATATTCCAATAAAAATGGGTTCATAGAGTGCTTTTGATTTTTTGCAATTGTTAAATTCTTATGTGTATTTATTATATCAATCATACCCATACACTGAAAATAATATACCATATGCATGAATATAAGCATTGACTTTGAAACATTAATTATGTGCTTATCATATACCAAAAACTGTTCTCTGATTTTTTCAAGGCATTACCCTTGCCTATGTCTCATGATTGATCATGAAGTAGATTACTAAAATCCCTCATTTTAAGATGGAGATTTGACAACCTAGCCAAGGACTCATGGATGGTTGATAATGAGCCAAAATCAAACATGGGCACCTGCATTCAGCACTGTCTCTAACCACCATCCTGCTTCTATGCAGATATATTGTAATTTAAATTTATTAAATTTGGTACATACAAAGGGGTTCTCTTGTAAGATGCCCTGTAGTTGTGGTCCCACCAATTACTCTCCCTCCACCCATCCTCCCTTGTCCCCTCCCCTCCCTCTTCCCTTTCACCTCTTCTTGAACTATAATTGGTTTCAAAGTAAGACTGAGTACATTGAATACTTTTTCTTCCATTCTTGAGATATTTTTCTAAGAAATACATGTGAAATTTACCAGGTGTAAAATATAAATGTCTTAACACAATAACTAAGAAAATGTCAGGAAGGCTATGTTAACCAGTTTGATGAAAACATTTCAAATTGTATATGAAACCAGCACATTGTACCCCATGATTGCCTTAATGTACACAGCCATGATTTAATAAAATCAGAACAAAACAAAACAAAAAAAATCCCAAAAGGGTTCTCATATTTTAAAAAAGTGGGGGCCGCTAGTCTTGATGATTACTTGCTGATTATTATTTTATTCCCAGATGAAAACATTGTATGGACAGCATGGTGGTACAATGCTGGTTACATGCCACCATTCCCTTGTGAAAAATTGTACGACAAACACCAAGAGTGAGCCCTAACATAAACTTTAAACTCTGGTTGATAATCAAGGTATATTCATAGGTTGTTGCAAAGGTAACTCTCTGGTGGGAAATGTTGATAACAGGGAAGGCTATGCAAGTCTAGAAGTCAATTCAGTACCTTCGTCTTAATCTTGCTATGAATGCTTTTCTTTTGAAAAGGAGAAACAAGTTAACCTCCTAAGACCTTCACAGATGACACGGGATATTTGTGACTAATTAAATTCTTAACTCAAATGCCATGTGTTGATCAAATATGTGTACGTGTGAAAGAGCTTCACAGCTGAGGGTGTCAGTCCCTACTCTTGAGCGGTCCCCTACATCCCAGACACTCATTGCTAACAGAAGGTGGAGTGAGTGGTGCAACCAGTAAATGCCATAAGAAATCACAGGAGAGGGGTTTTCTTGGAACTGGAGTGGTTAGGAAAACCCTTGAAAAGCAGGCAAGCTTTTCTGAGAACATGAAAGGACCATGATAACTTAAGGAAATAAAGTGGATGCGAATTCAAAGTTCAAGGATCAGTATTCAGTAAGTTGTGTTGGTCAAAGTTAAGAGTTCTGTGTTTGAACAATGATGGACAGGCCATCTTGGTGAGAGGAGCATTCCCATAAGGGAGAAGAGGGGAAGATGAAACTGGAGAAGTAAAGGGAGCCTCATCACAGGAAAATCTAACACTTTGATATTTCAACATAGCATGTGGAGGTATATAAGCATGGAAATGTATGTGTACGGTGATTTAGGGACATCTCCTTGGCTACACACTAGAGGGAAAATTTCAGGAAAAGAAAATCTGTGGAGGAGGGGGTCAGAACAAGAAGGCAAACTAGAGACATCTCCTTGCCAGCTCATGGTGAGATAGGGAACAGAGGATTTTGGCCACTTCTGATTGGGGAAAACTACCCAGAAACATTTCTTGGGGGGCACAGTGAAGCAGTAGGAGACTCCAGGAGCCAACCAGGAGGTCTGGAACTGAGGACAATACAGAGGGCAGGTGGCAGCATAGTGGCAGAGGGAAGTCAGTGGCTCTCCCATGAAGGACTGCAGGTGAGAAAGGGCTGTGCTGCAGTTTGTTTGGGGACTAGACTGCTCCCTGGACTGCCTTGGAGGGGGTTAGACAAGTAAGCATCAGGCATCCAAGATGGAATGCTGGGGGATAAAGTTCCCATTCCTTTGGCTACAGGCAGGCTGCCATCATGGGAAAGCTGCAAGAAAGGAACAGTCTGTGGGATCCTAGTGCATGGCCAACTCTAGTGGCCTGTTGAGCTCAGTCAGCCATCCTGGGGTAAGTTGAGCATCCCCCCAAAACTATATTGTTATCATATCAGGGGTACTGTTTGAAAGGTCAAGACATGCCATCTGAGAAATCTGGTGAGAGCTTTGGGATCCTAGTCCCATAGAGATTGATTGCTGGCAAAGTTACCAGCCCCTGATAGGGGTAAGGAAGTCAAAAGGACAAGTTTGGGTTTCTTTGGAAACTGGAGAGTGGCTTCCAGCCCCCAACCTTATATATACAGTGGAAACAGTGTGTTTTTTCTGTCTTCTAACACTACAGCACCACCTGGTGTTCAGGTAATATGTGGCAATTTATAAAATTGTGAGTATATATACTGGAAGTATATATATTTCTTTTTAACAATTTTTTTCCCTGATTTTTTCCTTAGTATTTTTCATTTTTGTTTGCTTTTTTACCAAATTTTTCCTTAGTATTTTTCCGTTTTTGTTTGCTTGTTTTTTTGTTTTGTTTTTGATTGATATGGCTTGGTTTGGGTTTATTTTTATTTTTTCATTTTTACTTTCTTCGATAACAAGAGTTCCTCCATTTTGGTTCTGGTTTTTAGCCCTTTTTTTTAAATTTCTTTTTTTCTCCTTTGGTAGAGATTTTTCTAACTTTCTCATCCTCGTCACATAAAGTTCTCATACAACAGCTAAGATATCCCTTTTTTCTTCAATTTACATAATTGAACTTTTAATTTTCTTTATCTATTTTAATTATTATTATTTTCTTTTCTTTTGTGACTGGGGATCACAGCATCGATCTGGCTCAAGGAGACCAGGAGCTCATAGTCGAAGATGTCTTTAAAGTTTCAGACTTTGGGAAGACAGAATTGGTCTGTCACAGGTTACTGTGACATGCCAGTTTTGTTTTGGTTTTGGGTTTGTTTTTTGTTCTAATTTGGCAAAGGTTGGTTCTTAGTTTTGCCCAGGTTTGCAAAGGGGATCCTGACCTCAAGAGACTCACCCAACCAGGTCCACCAAAGGACTGGAGATGTGGGCGTGGGTCAAAGCAACCTACCAAATACCACAATTTCTACTGTCTGTCTCTTTCCCTTTTGTCTTTCATCTCTTCCTTTCTTCAACTCTTGCCTTGCATCCCTCCTCTTTGTTTCTATACCTTTTGCTTTCCTTTCTCCATTCTTGCTGTTTACCCTTCTCGTCCTTTTGTCCTTGTACCTTATGGTTACTTCAACACCTAAGTTCAAAGACAAGGGAATTTAAAGCAAAGGAGGCAGTGAGAGAAAAAAGGAGGGGAAGGAAGTGAACAGACGAAAACACAAATGAGGAGGAACCAGAAGAAAAGTTCTGGCAACATGAAATCCCAGAACAGAGAAAACTCTCCAAAGAATCAGGAGATAGTCAGCACAGAGGATTCTACCTATAAAAACAGAAAGGAAATTTAAAATATAGATGGCAAAGGCAATACAGGGAATACCCAATAAAGTGGAAAAACAGAACCAAAAAATGGATGAATGATATGAAGAATATAGACAAACTATGTTGGAGCTAGGGAAATTGAAGGAGTCAATCAGGGAATTTAAGGATGCAGTAGAAAGTATTAATAACACATTAGACCATGGAGAAGAAATTATCTCAGAGTTAGAGGGTAAAGCTCTTGAGCTAACCCACATACATAAAGAGGCAGAAGAAAGAGCAGAACAGTTGCTAGAATTATAGGACTTCATGAAGCATTCAAACATAAGAATTATGGGGATCCCTCAAGGGGAAGAAGAATGTTCCAAAGGAGTGGAGGCCCTAATGGAGGATATCATAAATGAATATTTCCTAAGTTTCACTAAAGATTCTGAAACACTCCATGTAAGTGATATTAAACCCCAGGTCATCATAACATGAATAGAGGATCTCTAGGACACATAGTAATAAATACATCCAAAGTTAAGATGAAAGAGAAAATTCTGCAAGGAGCCTGGAATAAGCACCAATTGACCCACAGGGGAAGATCCTACAGGGTGACAGCAAACTTTTCAGCTGAAACTTTCCAAGCCAGAAGACAAATGTCACCTACATTTAACCTTCTTAAACAAAATAATTTTCAACCCAGATGTATTTTGCTAAACAAAGATTCAAAATTAATGAGAAATTAAATTTTTTACTGACTTCATAGAGGAAATTTGCCACAAAACAACTAGCTCTACAGATAATATTTAAACCTGTTCTCCAAACTGACCATCATAATGAACCAACACCAAAGTAAATATCCAGAAACAGAAGGACAAAACCTAGCTTCCACAATGGCTCAAAGAAAAAAACTAAGCAACAGAGTTTCACAAAATGAGATGAATAGAATTCCACCCCATGTACTAATTCTCTTAATAAATGTTAATGGCTAGAATTCCCCACTGAAATGGCACAGGCTGGAAAATTGCATAAAAAAGCAAAAGCCATATATACACTGTATCCAGGAAACACACCTGGTCTGTAAGGACTAAACAAGACTCAGTGTGAAGGGTTTTGAAATAATATTTCTGGCAACTGGAAATCAGTTGTATGGAAGCTATTCAGTTTAATTAAGTCTCATTTGTTTATTTTTGTTCTTGTTGCAATTGCCACTGGGGTCTTCTTCATAAACTCTTTCCATCAGAAGATAGCTTCATGTGTCTTCCCTACACTTCTTTTGAGGATTTTTACTGATTCATCCCTTAGATCTTTTATCCATTCTGAATCAATTTTAGTGAGTGGAGAAAGGTGTGGGTCAAGTTTTAGTCTTTTACACGTAATGATTCCCCACCAAAAAAAACAAAAACAAAACAAACAAACGGAACTCAGAGTGAAATGAGGGGCTGCAATCTTATTTTCAGATACAAATGTATTTAAAGCAAATGAAGTTTGCAGGGATAAAGATGGTCACTTCATAGCCAGGCATTGTGGTGGGCGCTGCTACTTGGGGATACTCGAGATGTGGTAAATTTTTAGTGCATTAGATGTCTACATCCAAAAACCAGAAAGAGAACACATCAACAATCTAATGAATTGTCTTAACAAAGTGGAAAAGGAAGACAATCCAATTCCAAATCTAGCAGAAAAAAATAAATAATCAAAATTAAATCAGAACTGAATTAAATTAAAAACAATAGAATCATTCAGAAAATTAATGAAATAAAAAGTTAGTCCTTCAAAACATAAATAAAATTGATAAACCTTTGGAAAGAACTATGGAGAATCCTCAAATAACTCAATTAGATCTCTCATTTGATCTTGCAATCCCATTGCTAGGCATTACCCAGAAGAAAAAAATATTTTATTAGAAGGACATTTGCACTAGATTACAATCATTAAGATGTGGGAACAACTTAAATGCCCATCAAACCAGGAATGGTTTAAAAAACTTTGGTGTATGTATACCATGGGACAATATTCAGCAATAAAAAAAGATGGAGATTTTGTATCTTTTATATTAACCTAGATGGAGTTGAAACACATTCTTCTTAGTAAAGTATCACAAGAATGGAAAAGTAAGTCTCCAAAGTATTCAATCCTAATATGAAGACAGTAGATAATCTAATGCAGGTTCACATAAGAGAAAAACTCAATTTAATTCAAGTTGGGGTGAGGGGAATAAGGGGGCAAGGGGTGGGTATTGATGTGGTCCTACTTAATGGACACAATGTAAGGGTCAGCATGCCTTTTGTGTGAGGGACACACCTACAAGAGAGACTCTACCTAACACACTAATATTGTAACCTAGTTGTTTATACCCTTACAGTAACCTGAAATTTAAATATATATATATATTTTGAAGATGACAATTTAGCTGAAAATTCACCTGAATGTGATGTGAATTGGACATTGTAACCTTTGAAAACAACTACACATCCTTCTGCTAGTGTGGAAAGAAAAGCCAGGAAAGAGAAGATTAGAAAGAATAATTTCTAATGGAAACTTAATGCAATGCATCATATGCTTAGAAAGCTTTAATGGAAAGAGAATAATTTAGTTATTTGATTTCAATGACACTTTCCCTAAGGAAAGAAGGAAAGGGACAAAGGGAGGGAGGGAGGAGAGGAGAGAAGAGGAGAGGAGAGGAGAGGACATAGGATTAATATCTCCTAAAAAGTTAGAGAAGAATGTGATCCAAGGGCTAAAAAATTTGGATTCTGCAGGCAAAAATTCCAGGAAATTCTCCTACCACACAGTCTGCCTCCTGTGCTCAGTAAGCATCATGCATCTCTATATGAAATTGTTTCACGTCTCCCTTTTCCCTTCCTTTCTACTCCTTGAAGAATTCGGCAAACTCGGCATGGGCAGGAGCATTCCTTGCTCAAGGATGTTCCCCAAGGTCTGGGCGTGGTGTCTCACTGTTCAGTTCTTAACGTCTGGATGAATGAGGAAGAGGGGTGAGGACAGAGCAACCCTGGGTTCAGGATTTTCAGGTGGACATTAGCCCTGTGAGAGGACTTGTGGGGGCAACTATGTGGTGCCCCTCACAGCACCCAGCAAGGATCAGCCTCTGGGCAGATATCTGCACTACTTCCCAACAATGGACTCTTTCCAGGAACAGCAGAGGAAGGAAGACAGGTGGCCCCACAGGCGTTGGTCTAATATCAACAAGATGAAGCCAGTGGAATCTGACTAGTGCTTGTTCAGTTAACAAAAAAGATTACAACGGAGTCTTGTCCAGCACAGGACATCCTGATGAAGAAATCGTTCATGGCTGTTTTGGTAGTAATTTGGAATTCCAAGAAGAGCCAAGTTAAGAAACAGTAGAAAACAGTTTCAGGTTTTGTCTGATATCATTCTGGTTTGTACATTATGGAGGAGTTTTCAGGGATTCAGGAATCTCAGTTTTAAAATGGTGAACACCAGGGGCCTGGCCTGAAGGTTGGTTGTTGTTGCTGCTGCAGCCTCATCGACCTGAGGGGCTTTGCACGGGCACCGGCTCTGCCTTGGATTCTTGGGACACTTCTGACTGTGCTGGACGTTTCCCCTCCCACCTGCCTTCTGCTTTGACATGACTTATTAATTTATTTTTCTGTTATCAGTCCCCTTAACTGATGTATGCTCCAATATAACCATGAGCTCAAAGGACAGTTTCTACAATTTAACAATTATCCACACAAAGCAACCAAGATTCATGTGTGGGAAATAAAACCTGACATTTTTGTTTTACCTTGCTCTGCTTTAATATTTCCTTTTTCTATTTTGCTCTTTAAATTTCCCTTAATGAGATTCTTCCTTTCTCATAATAAGAAAACAGACATCTTAGGTCTTGGCTTTTGGTGGAGTGCAGTCAGTGTGACTCCTGGTGGTTCCCAGCCAGGGTTGCTGGAGTGCAGGTGGATCCCACCACCCCTGATGCAGGCCCCCTTTGCAGGGTAGACTGTGTGCCCCAGTTTGCCAAGGTCAAGGATGGAATGCGCTGAACCCTGGGTGGCGGGAGTGCACCAAAGAGGGATTTGGGGATGTGAGAGCTGCAGTTTATTTTCTATAAACCGACTATGGGGCATGAAGAGAGTAAGGCCCCTAAGCTATGTTTATATCACCTGCCAAATTATAGGAACATGTTTGAGAAATGAGAATGCACTAACCCTTTTAAATGTCTCCAACCCTATCTGTTCTGGTTATATTTGAACAAGGGTTTAAAGATCAAAAGTTTTGAGTTCCAATCCTGATTTGCCCCACAATCCTGAAGACGTGGCGTCCCTGTGCCTTAGTGAAGCTGTGCTGAGTAAAAGCAGAGCTGAAGGAGGTGGACCTTCCTTCCATTCTATGGGGGAAGACGGGACTGGTAGAGATGAGGAAGAGAAAATAAATACTTTTTGTTACAGGTCTTGGAAGAAGTTAACTTCTTCCGAAGTTAACTAACAAATGGCATTTGCTGTACAGGACAGAAGATCAGAAAGGAGGGGAATTCCAAACAACCTTCATAGGAGGAGAGTTCCATCACTGATAAAATTGACAATAAGGAGGTTATCAAGATGAATATAATTACTAAATATGTTACCAGAAGGTAGTTGCTTCATAATAGGTGTCTATCTTGGGGAGTCAGATGACTGACTTTGAAATAACAGCCTGTGGTAGAGGTTCTCAGAGAGGGAAATTAGACTCAGGCTCACGGCTGAAATTCAGATTCTCCACCTATTTATTCTGCTGACAGGTTGGCTTTTCAGTTGAATTTCTGCTTAGCAATACATCACTAGGAGTTTGCTGCTGATTCACAGTTTCTTTTCATAGTGTTCTTTGATTCTTAAATCCTTTCCCATGCAGTTAAAGCATCCTGTTCTAAAAATACTCAGGTAACATTTTCAAAATGCGTGTTTCAAAGCACCACGTAATAATTGAAAGAGTCCAGATCGTGTTGAAAAGGCCGCAATGCATATTACAGTGACTCAATTAAGAAAGTCAAATAGTGCTGAGATTCTTTTCCAAAAGCACTAATTCTTGTATAAATAACTTCATTTACATGATTTAGGAATGAGAATAATTTTTGCTAACAGATGATCTTTTAATTTAGAATTTGCCTTTTGTCTGAAGTGTCACATGTCATAGCAAAGATGAAGTTTTCCAAGAAATGCCACACAAAAATTCTAATTTATTGTCCAATAAAATTTTTAGGAATAAAATTCTGGATTTCCTCAAATGCTGAAACCTTTTTTATTTTGTGGCTATTTAATCCTATGGATTTCTGACTGTTCTTGCAATATTCTCCAGTTTAATTTATTCACAAATATAAAGAAAAGTAGATATTTTCAAATTTTTGTATCATTTGTGATTTAATTTAAGTCATTAAACTATTGTGTAGTATTCTCCCGATTGGAGGAAAGTCTCATTGCAATTTGTTGGACTAGAACTTTTGAAATACCTAAAATGATACAAAATTAAGAAATAAAAGTACTACATTGACAAATAAATATAATGTAATCTTAAATTATGAGCTCTATAATAACTTGTCAGGGTATGATGAAATTGGTCATAACAAAACAACAGATTACAGAAGTTTACACCTCTTCTCCATAAAATGTTAGTAATACTTTTAAACTGTTCTCTAAACCCATTCATTGAGTTTATTTAAATTTTTTTTCCACCACAGCTTAACATGGTAATGTATAATTTGTTTGATGTGTTGCTGGATTCTGTCTGCTAGGATATTATTGAATATTTTTGCATCTATATTCATTAAAAATATTGGTCTATAATTTTCTTTTCTTGTTGGGTCTTTTCCTGGCATGGGGATCAGGGTGATATTTGGTTCATAGAATGTGTTGGGGAGTATTACTTCTTTCTCTATGCATTGGAAAAGATTAAGCAATATAGTTACTAGTTCTTCTTTAAAGGTTTCATAGAATTCTAATGTGAAGCCATCTGGTCCCAGACTCTACTTTTTGGGGGAGATTTCATATAGTTGATGCTATTTCAGTACTTCATATGGGTCTGTTCAACATTTCCACTTCTTCCTGGCTAAGTCTAGGAAGGTGGTTTCCAAGTATTGGAGTGCTTCCAAGTATTGGTCCATTTCTTTCAGATTTCATATTTCTGAGAATAGAGTTTTTTTGTAGTATTCATTAAGGATTCTTTGACTTTCTGAGGTGTCTGTTGTTATTTTGCCTTTGTCATTTCTCATTGATGATATTAGGGATTTTAATTTTCTATTTTTGGTTAGGCTAGCCAAAGGTTTATCAGTTTTGTTAAACTTTTCAAAAAAACAACTTTTTGATTCATTGATCTTTTGAATAATTCTTTTGTTTTCCATTTCATTTCATTCTGCTCTAATTTTGATTATTTCTTTTCTTCTTCTAGGTTTGGGGTTGGAATGTTCTTCCTTTTCCAGTTGTTTAAGATGTACCATTAAGGGGAAAGATGAAGGGGAGAGGAGAGGAGGGGAGAGAATGGGTGGAGGGAGCGTAATTGGTCAGACCACACCTATGGTGCATTTTACAAGGGTTCATGTCAAATTTAATAAGTGTAGAGTACAAACGTCTTAACACGATAATTAAGAAAGTGTGGTGAAGGCTGGCTGTGTTAACCAGTTTTTTGTAAGAATTTCAAATTTTATATAAAACCAGCACATTGTGCCCCATAAATGCATTATTGTACACAGCTATGATTTAATAAAAAAAAAAAAGATGCAAAGAATCTGAAGTCTTCTAGTTTACTTGGAACAATCTTCTAGAGTCAGGTACCTTGGAAAGAATAGTACAGTCCTTCAATTTGTGTATGTTTTTAGAATCCAACCTGAGGATAATCCATTAAATACCTTCTAAAAATGGAACAGTGTATATATTTGAAATGCACACCAGAAAAAATCAAGGAGAAGTAAAAGATTCTCATTGGTCATGAAAGCGAAACTTAAGCCATGGCCATTCTTGAATAAGATCCGCTCATTTGAGTGGACTCCTGGCACAAGGTGCAGGGAGAAATGACTGTGTGTGTGTGTCTGTGCATGCATGCAAAAGGGGGATAAGGGGATGACGTGAACAAACAAGAAACTACAGAAGAGCCCCAGGTGGAAAGGGGAGAGGCTCCTTCAATTTAGGTACCTTGAAAGACTAAAACAGCAATAGTCCATTTTAAGCCTATGTTGATTTAGCTGTGAGTAACTTCTTTAAAATTCACTGTGAAAGTAATATGGAATGGCAATATTTCGTGTTCAATTCTTGTTTTGCTCCTATAAAACCATATTTCTTGTTCAACTCTTCTGCTGCTCCCATAAACATGTCATCATTTTCTCCCAATAAGCTCAGAAACTGTGTCAGAGCTTATGTCCTTCAGCTCACATTCCACAATTTGCTTCTAAATGGACTGGGAAGACTTGGTGTTGACTAAAATTTGTCAACATTGTCTTAGATAATTTTAAAAATTATTTTACGCTTCATTAGGTAATCCTAATGGTATTTATAGTAATTAGCACTTAATTTGCTAACTTGCATTCAGGCAGTCTTGCTGCCTACTTTCTGTGCACCTGTCTTCACAGACCTTCCTCACCGAGGAGATAGAGGAAGGGCTTCATTATGTGTGCTGGTTGAGGCCAGGAGATAGAGTCAGGGCTCCATTATGACTATATGGGGCTCCTTCCAAGTCAGCGTCTGCTCATCTCACAAGGGTCCCCTCCTCCCTATGTGCCGCCTGGGACTGAACAATGTCTCCTCTACCTTAGGTTTCTCTGTTCTCCCAGAACCAGGAGGCACATCTCATCTTGGGCTGTCTCCTGCTCATAGTGTGCCTCCTCCCTCTCCACCCACTCAGTCCACGATCAGGATTCTGTGGTCCTTACCTTCCAAACAGGACTTGTAGGCTGAAGAAGGGTTTCTTCCGTCTGTCTTAGGTTCTTGGCTGAGGGCTTTATGACAAAATGTAGATTAATATGAGAAAAGCATACAGATTTATTTAATATACATATCACATAACACAGGATCCTTCACAAGGAATTGAAAACTTGTGTATTTTTATGCGTAGGTTTGATACAAAGATGAATGGTCAGGGGGTTCAAAGTCGTCAACTGAGAGGAACTTAGCAAGACCTACATTTGTTTCAGACTTTTCTCTGTGCTTCTGCATCTTCAGAGACAGTGGTGTTCCTTTCATTTGAGTATAGGGAGGGCACCTCTGAATTGGGGGTCTACGACCTGCTTTGGCAGTGAAGGGTAGGGGGAAGGTGACAGTGGCCATCTTGTTTGTGCAGTTTTCCCAAATGCCAAGGTGGTATGTTTTGGGATAGCATACCCTGAGCCCTATCAAGTGGGAAAGATGTGATTATCCATGTGTTGTTTTAACCTGACCCTGAAAGAGAATCCCATCATTTCCCGCCCTTGTCAAGAGGAAAAGCCAAGACAGCTTGGTGAGAAAGGCCCATTAGCTTTGTGGGTGGGGAAGAAGGGAGTGGTTCCTCCATCTATTTCTCTTCTTGAGTAAAGGGAAAAAGACAGACGTCATGTCCCAATTGTTCTGAACCATAATCAAAGGTGAACTTGGGTATTCAAAGAAAAGATAATAGTGCTAATTAGTTCCCTTTGTAAAACAGCATAGTATTCAATTGAGAAATAAGAGTTTAAAATCAACAGTCTTTGCAGTTATAATCCATGTTTAAAATAACTTCAGCACTTTTAAAGATGATGCTATAAAGTTCTTTCATGGAACTCTCCATTTTGGTTGCCCAAAGGGAAACCAATCTTTCTTTTAGAAAACCTATAAATAAATGTTTTATTCTCACCAACAGATTTGGAGCATAATTTGATTTTATCGTCTTTGAGTTAAAGTGTGTCATTCATGATTACACATCCGAGATATATGTATTTTTATTTTGTTCACATTATATGTATTTGTGTTTATTTTCTCCCATTGAATACTTTTTAGCTGATTTTAATTTTATTACATTTGAGATTACCTATGACCTTTCCTGTCCACTACATTTATTTACAACATATAATACAATCATTCATTCCCTTTATGAGTTTGATATTAGTGATACTATGATAGAAGGCAAACCATGTTAATAGATGACTGGGTCAAGGTCAGGGGTTCATGTAGGAGACACCTGTGCTGATCTGTGACCCTTTGATTCCTGTTGCATATGTTGCCACTCAGGGAAAAAAGGTTGTCCTTTCAACGATCGGAAGCAATTGACTGTGGAAACGGCAATATTAATAACCAAATTTTATAGTTTTGGTGAGTAAGTCACGGATGGGAATAAAAAACAGTAGCATAGCTTTATACATATTATATTATTTAAAATGAATTAACAACTAATATTTTAACTTACTCTTTTCAAAAACCAAAAATGCAAAATCCAATCACTTGAAATTTATGATTAATTATTTGTCATTCAATACATATTTTTACATAATTCTTCTTTCCCTGTAGGAGGGGTTGGAATGAAATTCATAGTATTTTACATATATTCCTTATTTAATGCTTTACAATCCTTAGATTCAGGCAACATTATTCCCAGATTACAGCAAGTATTCAAACATATGAGCCAGGACTCATATGTTTGAGCACTCTGAGTGTCAAGGGTAAATCCTGAATTTGCAAACTTCTCTATAAAGATAGCTCCATGCTTAAAAATTCTTTACAAATGAATGCATTCATTAGGAGGCATATATCACATGTGAACTAAGTAATAAATAACTGACTAATTTTAGTAAATAAAAAATGAGAGCCATTTCAAAGGGCAAGGTGCCAGACTCAAGTTTTAGAAAATGTTGGAATTTGATAATATAAACCAAATGTAAACAAGAAGGTAGGTTACATGTTGCCAGATGAATAGAAAACTTGTTTTTACCAAGCTTGCTCTCCTATTTTTTGTATGATTAAAAATCACTGTTCCCTCCGTCAAAAGGTATTCAATATATAAAGAAGGAAACATACTGTGCATGGAAAGTCCTTAGTCAGAAGTAAGTTTTTGCAATTTTAATAATTTTAATTGCATCCTTTGATGTATCCATTATCAATTATACCCCTTATCACATAAACAAATTTCCCATATTTTATATGTTTTGGAAAAATTATTTTAAAAATTGTAAAATGCCATCACATTGATGTGTGATAATTCACTGGAACAATACCTGGTCAGTACTACTAAGTATTTTCTCACATTTCATTATTCATAAATAGTCCTTTGATCAAACATTCTCCTTGTGTGTGATCTGTGGCTCACATTTCTAGTTAGTTTTTTACTATACAGTTCTTGAATGACATTAGGGGAACGAAGTGTAGAGATTCATTCTCTGGGAAGTGCATATCAACTCATCCCTGTATTTTGTTGTCATGTTTCATGTGTTTCTGTAGAGAATACGTAAATGACAGTTGCACGTCTGAGCTCATCGTATAAAAGCAGGAGATTTACTCTCAGTTTACCAGGCCCCTGGTGGAATCTTAAGGAGACAGCACAGCTGTACTGACAGAGAACCCAGGCTTCAGGGCCTTCTTATCTCTGAAGTTCATGGCCATTTCCTCAACTAGCTGAAGAGGGGTTTTCAGGATTACATGCCCCTAGATGCCAAATTCACCTCAGTACAACCTCAGATAGAGATAGGCCAGCCTCTCTTGGGATTGCCTCCGCACTGCTGTGGTGTGGTCTGATAAACTTCACTCACCCAGGTGTGTGCACTTGAGAGTGAACGAGTCAATGTAAGGAGAAGTCTGGGAGAGGGAGAGTGAGACAGTATTAGTGCAGAGAACACGTCCAATGGGCCTGTGCATCTGATAGAAAATTTGTGTGCTGTCAGATGTGCTTTGGGATTTCCTTTTTTATACAATCATGCCTTTTAATGAAATGAATCTCTTTTAATGAAGGAAAAAATGGATAATTAGACTCATTTTAGTCATACTAAATTGTTTCATAAATATCTTACACTTATTATAAGTAAACTCTATGGAAATTTATTAATAGATTAAATTGACAATTCTAAACCATTAGTTTTTAGTTACATACTAACAATAGTGTTAGTTGAATTTAAACTTGTCTTTATTTCTAATAAATGTGTTGAACTGTACTGATCTTTTTATATCTCACAAGAAGTAAGAGCACTTACATGTGAATATAACATGTTTGAATATATGTGTGTGCATTTCATAATACTCATTATTCCAAGTGACTTGTCTCTGGCAATGTCTCCAAGTCATTTAAATATTAATAAGTATGAATTCAACATTTATTAGTCTTGGAATAAAAACATTTCAATAGATTTGGTATAATGAGAAATCATATTATTATACACATTATTCATTTAAATGCATTTGTGGAAGCATTGAAATCACTTCATTCAAACTTAAGACAACATTGTACTATTGGACCAATATGGCAGAATTAGAGTATCATTTTGCCAGAATATAAAGATGTGCACTATTATGAACTATAGTATCCTATATTACAAAATTAAAAATAAATACTTTTAAAATGCCTGTTCATTTATATGAGACACTTCAGATTTCATAAGTATGTAGTATATTCATGTATTATCTTATTTGCTTTAAAATAAGTATAGAAATTAGGTCTTTTCTAGGTATAAGTATAAAAATATTGTGACGAATAATCCTTTGAAAATTACTAAATGTATAGTTACCGACATAAACACATAATGAATAATTTAAGTAAAATATCCTGACTAACCAAAAATGTCTATCTAATAAAATAACATAAACCTTCCAAGTCCATTAATAAAGTTCTCTATTAAACAGTGAGGAAGGGAAGTGAATGAGTCTGCATTTACTAGTGATCTTCCATGTGGCATGCCTCAATCAGGACACCTTTTTGTCAGTATGGACTGTAGGCTTATTATTCCCAATTTACAGAGGAGAAAATGAAAGCTTAAGATGTTCTATGATTTTGTCAAAATCATTTAGATAATTCAAGGTAAATACAACCAACCCTATCATTCCCAAGAATGCTGAATTTTTTTCATGATTGTTATAAACTTCTTTTTTCTTTCTTTTCTTTTTGTTTCTTTCTGCTTTAATGTCTGGTTATTTGGTTTAGGGGGGGAAGAGGGAAATTAGAGTAGGATTGATTTTCAGCATCCAAGTGCTCAGGGAGGTAGGAGAATGTGCGGTCAGGGGACCCAACAGCAGCTGTGCACTGAAGGTTCAGTGTGAGAGGAGACTCAGACTCGGTTCTCTTGGTGGAATAGCCAAGGAGGGCCTGGAGAGGCACACGCTGGCACCAGCATCAGAAGCAGCTGGGCACTGCTGCCCTGAGAGGGTGTCTCAAGAGCCCTTTTATTTAGTAAAAACCATAACATGTGCTGAACACACAAAACCAATGATGGAAACAGGGGGACAGATACCACGGTCACCTTAACAATCATTAGCAATAAGAAACAGGGAAGTAAACAGGGGAAAAATGGGACAAAGAATCACGAGGGTCACATCATGTGAGTCTAAAACAATCAGAGGAAAGGGGGCATCTTCGCTGTCTCCCGTGATTCCATCCACACCTTGGCATGGCTGAGTCGGCAGTGATCTTTAGTTGCTACCCGCTCCATTCTCACCCCATGCAATTTGCAGCATGGCGGTGGAGGGGGGTGAAGACGCCTGGACTTTGGGCCAACAGGTTCGCAGGAGTGTCAGCCCTGAGCCGCCAGGAGCCAAGCATTCCATCTAAAGCACTAAGCTGAGTGGGGGTTCTGAGGAATCTGGACTTATGCCTTAGCTGACACCCACAAAAGGACAGTGGTTGTGAGGATGGTGTGACACTTGTGATGGTCTCTATGGCAGCTGTCAACAGGCTCAAACAACAAAGGAGATACACTGGCTACACCCTGCCGGGATCTAGACAGGGTTTGAGCCCAAGTTCCACGATTTCTTCAGGGTTGTGAATCTGTTTCTCGGATTTATTTTTTTGGCTCTGTCACATTTGCTGTGTGTCAGACGGGCTTTCCTTCTATAGAAGCTTCCAAAAACACACAGTCATTCCCAGAGTGGGTGAGAACTCCTCTTTACTAGCCATTGGAAAGAATGATTATTGTGGTGTCTTTTATCAGGTTTAAAACTAGGAAGGCCTTGAAAGCAAAACAGAATAGATTTATCTGTCTAGATATGTCTGGTATTGGCATTAAATGGTGTCATTTGCTCAGGAGAATTCATTTGCCAAGATTGGACTGCCCTTGTGAGAATTCTCACTGGAAGTTCATGCCTATATCAAAAACTTGGTATTTTCATCTTCATTAATCAGGAGAGAAATTAAAATTAGTTTGGTCACATAATCACCACACAAATCAATTTTTCTGAATTTTACAATAAGGAGAGGTGTGCGTGTGTATGTTCACATGTGTGTCCTTCTTCCATTGTGTTAAAAGCCATCTCAGAATGTGTTGGTTCCCTGACCAGCTGGTCTGTGGTCAGCAGTCCACCTTTGTTTCCTCTGAGCACTGTACTTGAGTGCATTTGCCCAGAGCCCACAAGTGTGAAGGTCTGGTGATGAGAACATAGCTGAATTTTCCAAGGGGTATGGGAATTCACAAGAAAGAGCATTCATTTTAGAAAGTAACATTAGTAGGGAAAGATGTGGGGTTAAATTAAGTGGCCCAGTGCTTTCAGATTCATATTGCTTTCAAGCTTCATTTTGCTAGGTAGAGTTTTCCTTGTAAGATCTTAGTGATAACATACCATGCATTTTTCAGAATCAGGTGTATGACCAGGGGCACAGCATGCATTTTTGCAGTGCACAAATTGATCTGAGTACAATTCCTAAGCACAGAGATGATTTGAAATACGTGACTATGCATATTTATCGTTTCTCTTTTATCAAATTCCGCACAACCTTTAAATGATTTTTTTAAATATATTTAAGTCATGATAATGACACATTGCTTTATTCCCATCATTTGAGTACTTTGCTTAGATTAGAACACTTTAAGAATCTTTAAATAAATTACAAGTTGTTATAGCTAATGTTCTAGAAATATGGTTTCAAATCTGCACTGTTGTAGAAAAAAACAAGTAGCGATTCATTTGAAAAATAGCCATCTATTTTTAAATTAATAAATGAGCATTTGAACTGCCTGTGCATTTTCTCTTATTTATATACATATTACTTAACATAAAGATACATTTAAACAAATAAATAATTGTAGAAACTAATAAATTTTAGATCCAGCAAACATTTATTGAGCATCTGAGCTCTTTTAAACAGTTATGTTGTTTGATACTCCTAACTAATTAGTAAGATATTATTTTTTGTACTACAGAAACATTACCATTAAAGAAGGAAAAAGATTCAGAGAAATCATAGAATCTTTCATAGAATGAACAAAATTTCCATGAGTCCATGAATTTTAGGGCTAATGTCATAAGTAAAGGCTCTAGATTCATCAAATTCTAGAATAGTGATGGGTCTGAGAGAAATTGAGGATGGTTAATCTAAAATCAAACACAGCTGTATCACTAGACTTGTTCTTAGGCACCACATCTATTATATTTTGGATTTCAAGAACACTAAAGAAAGGCTTAATATTTTAATGTTTATCAAAAGTGAGCATGAGCTACAAATAATTTTAAAGGAATGACAAGTAAGAAGATTGTGTCTAAAGTAAGGAATATTTGCACCTGCTAAGCGTGTGCATTGGTTGTACAGTGGTTGTACAGTGGCTGCTCCAAAGCAGGAAACCATTAACTTTGCCCTTCACCCATCTTCCGCAGACTAAAGTCGACCTGCTTCCTCGGGAATGCAGTTTAGCAGACAGGCTCGGGGATATAGAAATGCCATGTGCCCTGAGAGACTGGCCTAAAAGGACGAGACCCACGTTTGAATTTCAGCAGGACTCAGGTTGTGCTTGACCCCAGCCATATAAAGAAGGGAAAGTCATTGACACAGAGAGAAAGACACAGACACAATGGCACCCGCGGATACCTGAGGGGAGACTAAAGCCACAGATCTCACACTAACTTGGGAAAACCCTGACCTGACTTGGGCAGACTCCTGTTGTTCTGTGGGTGACAAGTAGAGTTGTCACCATACAAGCATTTCCATAGCTGAGTTGGCTGGTGCACGTTGTTAAATACCACTATATTTTAAGTGAAAACAACAAAAGCAACTTGATCAAAATCCAGTAAGAAGAGAGAGGCAACTTTGCTGTTAATATTATTTCAACATTAACATGTATTGTTAACAACAGGGTCCTTGATGACATCTTCATGTATTTGATATCCCTGATGTGCTTTGATGGCAAAACTAATACATTTTTTTTTTTTTGTAGAGACAGAGTCTCACTTTATCACCCTCGGTAGAGTGCCGTGGCGTCACATAGCTCACAGCAACCTCCAACTCCTGGGCTTAGGCGATTCTCTTGCCTCAGCCTCCCGAGTACTTGGGACTACAGGCGCCCGCCACAAAGCCCAGCTATTTTTGTTGTTATTGTTATAGTTATCATTGTTGTTTGGTGGGCCCGGGCTGGATTCAAACCCACCAACTCTGGTGTACATGGCTGGCGCCTTAGCCACTTGAACTACAGGTGCTGAGCCCCAGCTATTTTTTTGTTGCAGTTTGGCTGGGGCAGGGTTTGAACCCACCTCCCTCAGTGCATGGGGCCGACGCCCTACCCACTCAGCCACAGGCACCACCCACCACCAATACATATTTTAATTTATTTCTGCAATTTAACTTCTGAATATATTGTCAAATTCCTTTCATAACTCAAATTCTTTCAAAAATTAACTGAGCTTAAATCATACAGTAGTGCACGAATGATCATGTGTAGTTACCTGATTATATAAATGATAACAAGTACATGATAGTTCTTAGGTTACTAAAAAGTTTCTTCTCTGTATAATTTATAACTCCTTTCAGCTTGATAGAAAAGTTTCTTTGATTCACCCCTGTGTATGTCCATGTATACTGATACGAAAATAGTCTGCATGTGGTTTTATGGTAACTTGTTCATTGTTATATCGCCTGTAGTGGTTATACATAAGCAATCAAAACATATTTCTTTAATCTTATAGTTATTTTGCAGTGTTCAAAGTAAAGTATTATAATTTCATTTTAGAGATGTTCTTCATCTTCCTTCCTCCCACTTTTACTTCTTTTCTTTCCTTATTTCCCTCTTTTTGCTTTCTCCTTTTTTCCCACAAGTGTTTGCCACCTACCAAGAACTCTAATAGGCCTTAGGATTATAATTGCAAGTAAAAGTAGAACTTGTACAATTTAAGTCTAATAGGAGAAAGAGATGAATTAATTGTCATATGAAGAAATGTAAAATTTTCAGTGATAAATGCTATGGAGTTTACTCACTCAGTGATACATCAATGCAAGTAGACTGGATCTAGTGTGGATTGAAAGGGAAAACTTCACTAAGAAAATTATCCTGGATTGGACTTATATAAAATAGTTGGAGAATAACTAGGTAAAATGTGGTGCATTGGAAGGATGCAAGAAGAAAGAGAGGCGAAGAGAAAGAAATTGGATGAGAACTCCAGGAAAGCCAAGTATCCTGCCCAAAGGTGCGGTACAAAGCAAGCAACCCATGCTAACAAGAACGAAGGAAAACCTTGGCGGCCAAATAGTAAATTAGGGGAGGCAAGGTTGGGAGGCAGACCTATGGTACAGCCAATGGAATGATGTTGATAAGCCGTATAAACTGCGATGTCGCTTGGAAAACAGCAGTAAGAAGCTAGTGGTGGCTGATAGCTTGTGCTAAAATGGTGCTGGTGATGATGTAGACTGGAAATTATGAGCTATATTTAGAGACAAAATCAGCAGGACCTGGACGCATGGCAGCAGCTGCAGAGGCTCCAAGAAGTGGTAGGGAGTGGATAGTGACGTCTAAAGAAGGGCATAGACAGCGTTAAGGAGATGTGCTTGTTGTTGGCAGATGGATACAAGACCTTCTATTTCAGTGCTTGGCAGGGAACGAGAAACATGATTGATTTGTCTTCATGTGTTTACCCCCCCCCCAGAGAGGGGGTCGTAAACAAAGGAGAAAAGGAACTCCTTCGGGAATCTTTAACCGCAAGTGCCTCAAAACTATTTGGTCCTTAGGTCGGTTGGCATCCGTGACCTTGATAATACACGAAATTTGTTTGTTGATGTGGCGGAGCCCTTTATGCCGAGCCGAACTGTACAATTTTCACTCAGCATTATGGGAATCATAGCTCGCTTATCTACTTCCTAGGATTGTTTTGAGGATAAAAGGAGATAATTTGCTTCAAATACTGCAAAGGCTTATGCAAAGAAAATGTGAAGAATTACTATTATCTTTCAACTGCAGGCAGAACCATAAAACAAATTATTTAACTGAGGCTTAATTTCTTTATTGGCTTTTCCAAACAGTCTGATAATTTAGAAACTTTGTGTGTAGGAAACGATTAGACACCTTACCGCACTACATGAATGCAATGATTAGAGTACTCTGGCTTTCACTTAGAGAAAATGAAGTGCCTAAAAGTAAACAAAGACTTACTGTTGACAAGCCGAATGCCCGAGGGCAGCACAAAAGACCCGGGGAACATGCAAAGAGGCGCAGCAGCAAACATGATCTTAAATTTTTACTTTGACAGCTAAGTTTTGACATTCCTGGGAAGATTGTCATTTTAGTATTGCCTGTGTGAGTTTTTTATTGTTGTTGTTCCTGTAATCACTGCTCAGGCTCCACTCTAGGCTTTCATTATTTCTAGGTTGAACTATTGAACAATGCTCAGTAGTGGTCCCCTATTTCAGCCTGGATTCTCCTTCAAATCATGTTCTATAATATTCTTTTATCATTCTTATTTAATTTGTCTACAATCTTGAGGCTCAGTGAAGTTAAGAAGTCAGTAATTATCAGCTCAGAAATGGTGAAATTAAGATTTGTTCCAATATTTTTAATATACTGAAGCAAGTCATTCAAAATTTCTGAAATTGGAAACTCTTTTTAGCCTCTGACAAAGTTGCTCCTTAGCTCATGAGGCTTAGGGTAAAAGTTATAAATACACAGCACGACACATCAACATTGGAAAAGAAATTGTCCACCAGGACAGGCTGAGTTCTAAGGTTTAAATCTAAAGAGAAATAGGAACTCTGCAAGTGTTATAGATTAGTCTGTTCAGGATCCCACAGCAAAATGCCTTAGACTGGCTGTTTAAACAACAGGCACTTATTTCTTACAGCTCTGGAGCCTGGGGAATTCAAAATCAAGGTGCCAGCCAATTCAGTTGTCTGGTAAAAGCTCTTTGCTTGGTTTGCAGACAGCTGCCTTCTCACTGTCTCCTCATGGGAAGGAGAGAAAGGGAAACAAAATTCTCTGATGTCTCTTTTTTGTAAGGGCACTAATTTTACCATGGGAGACCCACCTTCCTAACTTCATCACATCCCAAAGGCCCCTTCTCCAAATACCATCCTTTGGCAGAGGATGGGCTTTAATAATGATTATGAGTGTAAAAATTCAGTGCACTGGCTATGGATGCCGTTTTCATGTAAGAATTTTGGTTCTCAGCAGGGAATTCTGAAAGTGAGCGTCACACACAGGTTCCCGTTGCCTCTCCCGGCTGCTCTGTGTCTGCCTGGTCTCTAGAGCCATTTGTCCTTCTAGGCTAGAAAGGTTTGCATTTTCTTGAATATATATTTACACCACTCTCTTCTTCATTCTGTATATTAGTATTTTTTTATAAAACAAACACGATTATTTCTGTCCTTGGTGTTCCTGACTTGCTTCAGTTTCCAGGGTGGTGAGTGGTGCGTCTTTGTTCAATACTATTACAGTCAAGTTGCTTCTGCCATGGCCAATTTTTAAACCTGTCTTATTTAAATATAATATTGGACACCAATGAGATAGTCTCCATTTATATTTTTAATACCAGCTTTATTAAAATATACTTCACATATCATAAAACGTTTCAATTTAAAATGTGCTATTCAATGGTTTTTAGATTATTCACAGAGTTGTGCATCCTATTCCATCATGAATTTTACAACATTTTTATCTATTTCTCCAGAACCCTGTGCTTATTAACAATCATTTCCAACCCCTCATGCTTACAGGAAGCCCCTGGCAACCACTCATCTTCTTTTATTCTCTATGAATTTGTCTATTTTGGACATTTCATGAAAATTTAATTGTACAGTCTGTGGCATTTGGGGATTAACTTCTATCACTTAGCATGATATTTTTAAGGTTTAATTGACCGCTTGTTTGTTATCCTTGGGGGGAAATTTTGAGAAAGGGTTAGCAGAGTAAAAATAAAGGAGGCATAGGACCCATACAGCCTGGTCCATAGAGGAAAAGTAGCCTGTAAATTATTCCACAATTTTTCCCAAGCACAAGGTAGAAAAAAGATACCAGACATTACATGAGCACTAATCTAGAGCTGTTTTGTAGGGCATTCTTCCAGCCAGATAGAGAGCGATGTTTTCCCACGGCTTTATATAATGTGGTCAGTGATGCCAAGTTTGCACCAACTCTTCTGGTCCTTACGTTGAGGAGGAAGGAAAGCTCAGCCCATGCAGCAGGTGTTCTCCAGACAGCACGCTGACTCACGCACAGGCGTTCACCTGGTGTGTTCACCTGTAGAACTCACTTTGCCCTATGGTCTTCAGGGCCATGCCTATTTTGCTTTTTGATACTCTAAATAAATTTCTCATGAAAATTCCAAAGGGACTATCTTGCAAAAAGTTTTCTTAAATGAACCTTGGCCTAATTTCTAGTTTTGCACAATATGTTTGCTTTCTTCCTTTTTTCCTATAGCCTATATGGGTAACTCCAGTTTTCCACAGATGTATGTGTGTGCACGTTACCACCTATGTGAGTACATGGGAGTGTGTGTGGCCTGGCACCGTGTATGTCTGCATTCATGCCCATATCACCATGTGTGTGAGCGGGTGTGTGGGTGTGCTGTGTCACCATGTCCCCAAGTGTGTGTGTGTGCTGGGACACCATGTACGTCAGTGTGTGCATGCGCTTTATCACAGGTGAGTGCTTGTGAGTGCTGTGTCATGATGCACACAGTGTGTGCCTGTTCCATGTCACCCATGTATATGAGTGGGAGTGAGCTATGTCACCTGGCTTTGGATATATGTGTGTGCCCTGTCCCCGTATGTGGATATGTGAGTGTGCTATGTTACCTGTATGTGTATATGTGAGTGTGCCCTGTCTCCTATATGTGAATATGTGTGTGTGCCCTGTCTCCTGTATATGTATATCTGAGTGTGCCCTGTCTCCAGTATGTGTATATGTGACTGTCCCCTGTCTCCTGTATGTGGATGTGTGAGTGTGCCCTGTCTCCAGTATGTGTATATGTGAGTGTGCCCTGTCTCCTGTATATGTGGATATGTGAGTGTGCCCTGTCTCCTGTATGTG
>CAUYRH010011946.1:0-19253 GCA_963574655.1 Perodicticus potto | reverse complement strand
TCAGGTGTATCCTGATTAAGTAGAATGACTTTGAATTCTTTCTTCTTTTTCTATTGTCTATAAGATTTGGCATGATCTGTTTTTTGAAATTATCTTTTACTTTTATTTATAAATATTAGTTGTCTATTTTTTGAGACTTTGAAAAAAAAATTAAGTGATGACTCCATACTGAGCCTCAGAGTTAAAGCAGTCTGTAATAGACATACTCTTATTTGACAATGTGAATGTTACTTTCTTTGCATTATTATTATTAATATTGCTTAATATTTCGATGCAGTAATTGTCTGATTTCTTTTCTGAATGTATTTATCTTCTTTTGTTCTTTTCGAGGTTTTTGTTTCTAGTCCTTATCTTAAACACTGTTATTGTTATTAAATTTTAAGCCTTTTTAATTCTGTGAAGGCAAAAAGTGGAAACCTAATAAACAGATGTATATGTAAAAATAAAAAAATGTATAAATAAATTGTCTCATTTTATAGTTTCTTGCTTCTGAAAATATCAAACTTTCTTCAGAACCTTAAGTCAAAGCAGTGTCATAATGCCTTAAGCTCCCTTGCATGTTTGGTGAGATCACAACACCACCTTGAGGATGGTAAAATGTGGAGATGCGGTAGCTTCCTGAATGTCCCCAAGCAATGTGATAGCCAAGCCAAGGTAGCTCAGGGGTGTGAAACTAATCCTGAATTGGACTCAGTCCTATATTGGGCTGCCATTCCTGCTCAGTTACCCTGGAAAGATGTTCTTCCTTCACTACCTGTTAGTGGATCCTGCACTTGGGCTTTGTGGAGGATGTCTACACATCTCAGGGGACATGCCTTCTGGAATCAAAGCAAGTCATTGTAACTACCTTCCTGCAATTTTGTCCTATAAGAATGTTACCTGAGGATTAACTGGCTGTTCTTTTATCACGTTTTCTTTTTTTTCTTTCAGAGATGGCATTACCGACATTTAACCCCATGCCCTGGATATAAGCAAAAGTCTCAAGTCCACACCCTTCTATGTAAGACATCCCAGCCTCATCTTTCACTGCAAATATATACCTAACACCTTACTAAGCTATTCACTATCCATTTTCTAGAGGGAAAAAATCATTTTCTATTCCTTTTTAAATTTCTTCTCTTTCCTTCACCATGTCTATAGCAGTGCTCGAGGCACAAACGTATTGATGAAGTTGAATTGCGTTCCACAGGGACTGTTTCCCTGACATTGAGCACTTGTAGTTCAAGGCAAACAGCACTGTGGAGTATTTTCAGATCCGCTAAACACTTTACATGCTTTACCTCATTTAATCTTCAACAGTCCAGCAAACTATTATTTTTTTCTGTGTTAGGGAGGAAACAAGGCCAACAGAATTTACGTAAGTTGTCAAAGTCACAAAGCTAGTACATGCAGAGCTGTGATTGAAACTCAGAACCTGGTTTTGCTATGAACTATGGCTTAATGTATCAGCAGCACTAGTAATGATTTATATTTCACCAGCTACAGTTTCAACCAAATAGGTAATTTAAATTAAAAATAAAAAAATCCTATTCTGCTCATTGCGTAGGCTTTCTTAGATAGACAAAATGAACTGTGAAAGATAATAAAGATTGGTGTATTTAGATTTTAAAAAGCTCTCGTTGACCACCAGCTCTATAATGTTTCCATAAAGGTTTCTCTGTCAAGAAATATGAATAGGAGACCCATTTTATAATGTTTGGATTTTGAAGAAATGAAGATTAGGGAAAGTAATATATCGCAAGTTGAATACAAACAACAGTATCAAAAAAAATCTCTAAATGTAGTCTACAAAATGCTTTAATTTTACATCCACTCATCTTTCAATTAATTATGCAACTTCTATATTATCTCACAGGAAGATAAATAACTGGAATTATTTTCTTCCATTGTTAGCTGTTGGGCATTGTTGGTCTGTCTGGAATTGAGTAGATTATCATAACTCACACAGTATAGAAGAGAGTCAGAGACCTTAATTGTCCCAAAAGATTCTTGTGCATTGATTATGTCCCGAGCATTTTCTTTGACAGCAAACCCTAGGTTTGGTGGCCCTCTAAAATGCCTTTCAACTAATATTCTATTCTTTTCTGTGGCTGTTCCAAGGATTGTCAGATTCTTTCAATAACTATGAATTTATCAAAGGTCTTTGGAAGACTATATAAACAAATGAAAGAGGTTTTTCTTTCCTTTGACCTCTGTTGAAATCATTCCAACATTCTCAGGGCTATGATTCTGCCCTTTAAGGATCAACATGATCTAAAATTATGAAACCCTTAGCGAGGTCCTTGGAGCTCATCTTGCCATAGCGCAAACCTCTTCATAACACCCATGTTCAGATTTAACTGTTTCAATGATAATTTCTCCACTGCTGGTGCCATTTTGCAAAACTCTTCCTTATATTTAAAATCCACCTTCCTGTGGGACTTTTTCCTACGCCTTATAATTCTCTCTTCTTGAACCACAGAGAAGAAATCCAGATAGTTTTAAAGTGACTCAGTGTGTGTGATTATAATTCCCTGACAATACTGGTTTGTAAGTGTTGCCCTGGTTTCCTGTATGTTTTAGTATCTGTCCCAGACTTTTCATTGTATAATGAAATTTTACTGTAATAGTTGCCATATAATAAGCTGCACATGGTTGGGCAGGCCTCCCCTTTCTTCTTCCTTCTTTTCTGGTATTATCTAGTAGTGTGTGAGTCACACGTGCAATGCACTGAGTTCCCACTCACTTACGTGGCCAAATCTAAAAGATGACCGATGACCTTTACCTGACCCTTTCTTGATCCTTAACACTTCTGCAAAAGGAGCTTGCTGATAAAAGGAAGTGTGCTCAGGCATACATTTCTAGAGACAGCTAACTCCTTCCAGTCTCAGGGAGTTTGGGGGGAAGTATTTGATACTCTACTACTGTTGGCATTTTGCATACCAGTCGGGGTGACTCTGAATGACCAATGTGATAAATTAAAGTTTCAGGCGTCCTCAAACTTTTTAAACAGGGGCCAATTCACTGTCCCTCAGACCGTTGGAGGGGCGGACTGTAGTTTAAAAAAAAAAAAAACTATGAACAAATTCCTATGCACACTGCATATATCTTATTTTGAAGTAAAAAATAAAACGGGAACAAATACAATTCACACCAACTCATGTGGCCCGTGGGCTGTCATTTGAGGACCCCTGGTTTAGATACATGTGAAATAAGTATAGGAAATAAAGGCAGAGCAGTCCTGCCAGTCAAGGAAGTAAACAAGGATTTAAACAGTGTTAGCTTTATTGTTTTGTCATTTATTATACTACACACACCATAGAATTTATAAGTACTTACTTTATTGTTTGACATTGCTTTTTTGTTTTGCCATAAATGAAACAGGATAAAAAAAGAAGTATCACTTGAAAAAACAAGAAGAAAATTAATTTTGCTAGAGAAAGTTAACGATAAACATGTATCTTGTACAAAACGTTTGTTGGCATTTCCCATCCACCACCCATGGGACATGGTGATATCACTGACGGCACGAAAACCAGAAGACACAAATCTGCTGGAAAAGCACAAGAATTAGTAAAAACCACGTCCTGTTTGCAGCCAAGAAATGTACCTCCTGTCATTCTATGAGATAAGACTTTTCAGTCAGATCAAATGACTGTGTTAAGTTATTTTCAGTCTTTTATTTCAGGATCTTTCACACTTGGAATTAAAGTAAGGTAATAGAATGTGACTCAGTGAGCAGAAGAAGAAATTCACAGTTAAATAATGACAGTTTTATGTCAGTGCCATCAAATACTGCAAGTGCAAAATCAGCTCATTCCAATTAGGCTTTTCTTTTTCCCCATCAAATTTATGGAATCAAAGCCAACATTTTGGAAATTCATTGTCTTGATGCTGTGAAACATCTGACATTATTGTGAATGACTTTGTAAGTTTAGGTACAACATTGAACATTAAAGATAAAATTTTATGTTTATTCAAGGAGACTACAGCATAAATTTTGGTGAAACAATGTTCTTGAGAACGTTGTAGAGATGCACTTAAAAGTTGATGTAGTGCATGTAGACTTCATCATCATGTCCAAATAAGTTGTGATATTTCACCAAATGATATAAAATTATAGTGGTCAAATTTTACAACTAGATTTATAAATACATACGGTAACTGAATTCCAAAATTATATGACAAAGATGTTGTAAAATTTTAAGAAATTGCTTTGGCATGGGAGTATGTACTTTTTCTGCGTGCTATTTAAAATCAACTTTCAAGAAACATTTAAGGGTTTGAAGAACTATCTTATAAAGCAACCCATATCCCACAACAAAAAGAAACAATTTCATAAAGCATTTCTCTAAATTGGAATTGAGTTTTTAAAAAAATCCATTAGAAATATTTAATCAAGATATTTGCTAAAGAGAATTGAAAGTTACTTTAGCATTTGAAGCTTTGCATACGTTGTACATACTGCACTACATTAGATTTGTATGTGCATAAATACACAATATGTTGAAAGAAAACTTGCAAAAAGAAAGATGTTCAAATGTGTCCCTTCAAAAAGGAAGAAACTGATCAAATTAAGTATAAGCATTTAAATTATGTTCATGATACATTTTTAGATCCAGCAGGCAAAATAATGTTAATGGTAATAAGTTAGGATCAGCTTTTTGCCAACTAGTAAGTAAAACATTCCCTATACCTTGTCTTTAATGTTCCCAAGTATAAAGGAGATGCTACCATTATCTGTGGGGCTTTTTGTTGTGCTTTGTATTTTTGTCTTATAGTTTTGTTTAGTTATTTATATTAAGAATCTGTACCTGACTACAGTGAGGGCAACTTAACCAAGATCACCCAGCAGGAAGCAGGACCAAGGTATGGATATGGCCGTGACCTAAATACATCAGGACTGTCTATTCTGTGATTGCTCAGTCTTGAAAACCTATGCCTCACTACCAAAACTATGTCACCAAGCTTAAGTTTGCATAGTTTATATTGTAAAATAGTACCTGAATATTTTCTGATGTTATTTTCCAAATACGACATTATATCACCATGTTAAACCTTTTTTCCCAAAGTAAATGTGCTAGCCACTCTGATTAAAATCATAACTCACCCCTAGGAAAATATAAAAATGTCTGATAACTTTATTCTTTCATTTTACAAATGAGAAATCTAAAGCCTCAAAATGCACTTAATGCTGTCCTCTGAGATACAATGTAAGCAAAGCAGAGCAAATTCCAAAAGCCCCCAGGCCTTGCTTACTCCCCTAACTCACATCTCTACCACAAGTGAAACCTTTAAATCTCCACGAAAGGGTCGGTGCAATGGCCGCACCTGTAATCGTAGCACTTTGGGAGCCGAGGCAGGTGGATCGCTTGAGCCTAGAAGTTCCAAACCAGCCTAAACAAGAATGAAACTCCTACTGTAAAAACAGCCAGGCTTTATGGTGGGTGCCGGTAGTCCCAGATACTTGGAGGCTGAGGCAAGAGGATTACTTGAGACCAAGAGTTTGGTTGCTGTGAGCTATGATGCTACTGCACTCTACCCACAGTGACAAAGTAAAATTCTGTCTCAAAAACAAACAAACAAATAAATAAATAAGCAAATCTCCATGTGAATTTGAGTGTAGATCTGAATTTTCACTCTTAGCCCCAGAGAGCTTGATAGTTCTCCTGCACAAGTGGAAAGCCTCTACGGCCTCAGGGTGTTCATCCAGAAAATTATAGTGATGTCAAGAAGAGCTTCTCTGCTAAAAAAGAACGTTCTTGAGAAAGCAGGGACAGAGGGAAGATACGTACCCTAAAGTTGCTTGCATTTTTATTGAGGCTCATTTCTTCTGTGAGAACATTTTACTTCCAGAATGAGAGGAGCATGTGTTAAAGTCATGACTTTCAAAGAAATGAAGGCCCAAAGTGGCCCCTGGCCACCATGCTCCTGAGGGTCCCTCAACAGGTCTTTCAGATGACATGGTCAGCTTAAAAGTGACCCTGAGTAGGACTGGCTGCTCCCACAAATCTGTCACAAGAGTGTTTGGAAAAAACTGAGAAATCATTGAAAAACATGAAGGGATCATAGGTCCTCATTCAAGTATTTTTAAAAGACTCCTGGATTTAGTAAGAAACAAATGAGATTGGTCAGAGAGGAGCCCAGAGACCGATTCTGGTGTGGAAAACTCTTGCGGCAAAGAACAGAAGAAAGGGGCGTACCCAGGTGAACAGTGCTTATTTGAAAGCAGAGCCTTAAACAGTGTGCAGTTGAATTGCCCTGTCCTTGAACTTGGGAGAGTGTACAAAAGTCAGAAATTACTTAAGCAGATGCATTTTTCCTAAGAGATCTGATTCAAGAATAATAATGCATTACAACAACAAAAAAAGTAAGGAAAAGAATAGAAAACCCTGGCCTTCTCTCTTCCTAGAAGAGTCTTTTTTATATCTCAAGAAGACTTTCAACATAGAGTATTGACTTTACTCATGTGTTTGTTCATCATCAGCACTCTAGCAGTTTAATTAAAAGAATGCTCTAGACAAATTATGGATTTTCTCTTCTAACTAAACAACCAATGAACCAACTAACCAACCAACACTGCCTTCTATCCACCTTACTTTAGAGTAACACTAATCTTGACTACTGGGAATAGCTAATGTTCAGACCCACACAAATATCCAGGCATCAGAACTATCATAGAAGGGTCTCTTCTATGGAGTCCCATGGGACTTAAGTCCCTGTATTCTTGTGAAACTCAAAAAGAGGCTGATTTGTAGAGACCTATTTATACCTAATGGAGCAACCAAACTGAAGGCAGAAATCTTCTCTTTTAAAGTACAGGTACATAATTAATGAAATATAGCAAGCTGTAACATTAAAAATGAAAACCAGATATGCGTAATACCTTGTGCTTATAGAGTATGATGAAAGAGATACTTCACAAACAGCATGGAAGATTTTAAACTGGCACAACTATTTTTTTTTTTGAATGGTAGAATTTGTCAACAGCTTAAAATAAAAACTTCATCCTCTTTTGATCCAGAAATTCCAGTTGGAGAACTGTATTCTAACCAATCATACATGCACACGAAGTTGCAAAGTATAAATCTGTTTAAAAAGGAAAAAAATGAGAAATAGTGTAAAATTCAAAAAGGGGGATTGAGTAGGTAAATTATGGCACATTCATTTGATAACTATTTTGTAGTTATTAAATAACAGAATTTCAGTAGAGACACACAAACGTGTAGGTGAGTAAAATGCAATTTATAAAATAGAATTACACTGTACAAAATTAGTGTGCATTATTGAGACTAGACATGCCTACACTGAAATGTGAATGGAAAGTATTTAAGTATTGATGACAGTTATCTCTAGATGGTGGTTTTATCATGGTTTTAAAATTTATTTTCCTTTATATCTTTATTTTTTAAATATTTGTATGTAGGATTGACATATCTAACTCAGTATATGGCTTCCAAAATTAAACTGTTTCACCTACAGCTGTGTTCAGCAAACAGCTCTTCTTTGGTCACAGGGGATCTTCTGATTGGTCCTGGAAGTGTTACCTGAATCACCATTCCCTCATCCTTAGGTTGGTTGATGAATCTTGAGACGGCTTCACCTTTCAAGCATGATATAAATGAAATAAGAGAGATAAAGGAAAGAGGTAAGAGAGAAAGAGAGAGAGAGAGAAAGTTGGTCCCTAAAACTGCCTCCCTTTGTGATCATGTCTTAGTGTTAGTTAAAGTAGGTACATATCTTACAGTAAAATCTTTTCAAGGTGGGGCAATGAGTCATGCCTATAATTCTAGCACTCTGGGAGGCCATGGAGGGTGGATTGCCTGCACTCAGGAGTTTGAGACCAGCCTGAGCAAGAGTGAGACCCTGTCTCTACTAAAATCAGAAAAACTAGCCCACGTTTTGGTGGGCACCTGTAGTCCCAGTTCCTTGGGAGGCTGAAGCAAGAGGATGGCATTAAGCCCAGGAGTTTGAGGTTGCTGAGAGCTGTGATGATGCCAGGGCACTCAAGTGAGACTCTGTCACACACACAAAAACCAAAACCAAATCAAAACAAAAATCTTCCTTTTATTTGTCTTTTGTAAACAACTGTAAGAACACAATGAAACCAGAAAGCCTAACCTATTATAATCAGAAAAAATGCTGTTTTACT
Organism: Perodicticus potto; assembly: GCA_963574655.1. Lineage (NCBI taxonomy): Eukaryota > Metazoa > Chordata > Mammalia > Primates > Lorisidae > Perodicticus > Perodicticus potto. Next base: position 11,122 of record CAUYRH010011946.1, on the reverse strand, counting down.
TTCAAAAAAAGCTGTAGCAGAATAATAACATTTTATGCTTTCTCAATTATAAAAAGATAATTGGACACATTTTATATTGTTGGCATTCTATTGAGCAACATGTGTTTTTTCTCAGAGAGATTAAAATTGTCTGGTTTGCTTCTCTATTTATATAACTCTGGGTAAATAAAGATATTGTTTTAATTGAAGCTTGTACAAGAGTTTCCTCTTTAATCTTCGAGCAATCCATTCATCATACTTCCTCCGATGAAGTTTTCCTTGATTATTAGTCCACATTCATTCAAATGCTTCTCCAGGAGTGGTATTTTAGTAATATTATTAGTCTCCTGTACACTGTACTTTGGAAACTCTGGGAATCTACCTGTGGCTTATTAGCTGGAAATGATCTACTATAAGAAAAAATCATTGAGGGAAAGGATGGAAAGAAAGGAAAAGGGATTGGTATCAATCAAGTATGTCTTTCATGCCTATAATATGGTGAGCACTGTGCTAGCCTCTGGGAAGCCATAATGGTAAGAGTGATCGCCATTCACAGGGAGCTTAGAATATTCTTAGGTTGGATTGAAAGTTATCAGGTTAAGATCCTCCCCAGGAAGAATCCGTTTTTATAAACGGTATGAAACTTGCGGGCAGACAGGATCACTCTATGTGAAGCTGGCAAAATACCTATGGCTGGGTCCCTGTCTCTGTAAATAAACAACAACCTAAATCATTGTTTCAGCCCATTCTCAAGGGCCAATCTCATGCAGAAGTTCAATAATAGCTATCGGGAGGGATCATCTTAGGTCAACCCCTGGGAACCTGGGATAACCTTATAAATGGGAGTCCCAGAGCTCCTCAGGGCATCTCTCTGACCTTACATTTGGGTGAGAGGTTTGATTGAGATCCATGGGTGTTCCTGATTGGCAATAGAAAGCTTCGTCCGGATGACGTTTTGGATCCTACTTGGCCCTAGACATTGCAAAGGAGCTAGAAAAATTTAAGGAAAACTCTAAAGCACAGGGCCCCATAATGTGTGGGGCTCAAGGCACAAGTCCTTACTTATATAGGTCTAATGGCAGTACTGAAAGTAGAAATTTCTATTTTTCTTCCATTTTTCCAATGCCCTTCCTTTTGACTCATGTTGTCACCTATAGCAAATACCCACAGTGTCTAAGGCACTGAACATAATAAGTAATGACCTTGGTAATGGAAAATTCTACCTCCCTACCTAGAGGCTGACGTGCTGTCACTGAATTTCCAGACAGCTTATCATCAGTGACTGGCATATGAGCATACACATGTTTAAATTTACATTCCAAGCCTCTAGACACATCAAGGGAGAGAGATATTAGCACTTGGTTTTATATTAGGACCAGATTACTCCAGTGTTTTTCTTTATCTCTTGACCACTTGCCTGCCTAGGTCATGATGCTGATGAGAGCCCCATGGATTTCTTCTAAATCAACAGCCTTCAGCAAATTAGGTTTACTGAACTCTTGCCACCTGAGCAGCACATAGACACTCAGCCAACGAGTAACGGCCATAGGCAGGGGGTGTCCCGGAGGACAATTGTGGGACTTGGCAAAAAAAAAAAAAGAGAGCACAGAACCTAGTGCATGCTTCGTCCCAGATATAGAAACATGAGCCTAAGCCCTGTGGAAAGATGGGCCACTGGCACAAGCAGAAGGAGCCCTTTTACTGGACATTCAGGGACATAGTAGAGCCTGGCTTTTCCACAGCTTTTAGCTTCATCTGGAGACTTAGCAGCTTGGGAGGCAATAAGAGATGCTTCCCTTAGCACAGCAACCACTGTCCCCAGAGTGAACACTGGAAGGGATGACAGCGGTTGGATCTTTGGGAGCATTGATAGTGATATGAATATCAGCAATTCAGAAAATGGGCGCTAGAGCAGGGGAAGAACAGAGCAGGCACAGCACGGCCACTGTGACTGGCAGACATCAAGATTTTATTCATACACCAAGTAGACTTTGTATTTTAAGTAGATAGAATTTCTCCCTCCACTTTCTGGAAAAAATATTTCGTAGAAAATGAAAAAGAATTTGGAAGTTAGATGATACAGACCTGAATTCAAACCCCAGCTCTTTCGGTGATGAGTTAACGTCTTTAAACAAGTCATTTTGTACTTGGGAAACTTGGTTCTCTCATCGGTAACATGGGAAATGTTGATCTTGTAGGGGAATTGAAAGGATTAACACACATCCTACTTGTCTGGCACAAGATTTTTAGTTTTATCAGGTACCCGGTCACCGTTTTCTAAGGGTGTTCTTTCAAGGGTACTTATGGGAATACAGCCCCCTTCTTAAAAAATGTGGGTTTCTTTGCTGAATCCTTTCCCCGGTTACCAGTTATAGTGGTGAATAATTAGATGCAAATGCTTATTCTCCACCACGAGTTGTTGTTGGAGGCAGAAAAATCTTTTCTTCAATGCCGTCTAAAAGTTACAAGACACGAGTGCAGGTCTATGTGCCAGCAGTTTACAAGTGAAAGTTTCTACATTCCTCGTGACTGGTTTCCTTAGCTCACTCCGCCCCATTGGTGTTAAGGTTTTATAAATAATCAAGACAGCATGGATTTGTTCCATTTCAGCAAACTGTAACAGAAAACAGTCAAGGAATCACTCCTATCATCATTTCTCACCCCTCTCCCAATCACATTACTCTTTAAAATGGGAACAAGGCTTTTGTATCCTTTCCCACCTAGGTGAAAGATGATTTCATTTCAGTAATCATCATGGAAGTTATTTCTGGCTTAGTACAAACAGGCCAAAGTAAGGCAGCTGTCTTCCTAAAGAGTCTAGTTTTCTCTCTGGATAAAGGGAGACTCAGAGGCAAAAAGACTTGACCACCAGTATGATTAGATTTTTATGGTGTTTAGTCAGACCTGCATGGATGTGGCCTAGAGGAACGGAAGGAGAATTGAGGAAAAAAACAGAACTTCCAGGTGTCTTAAAAGCTCTCTAGTGTTGGTGTTCCAAATCCTTTTCAGAAGAACCTTAGAGATTCCATTCCAGGGCTACTTCTTGGATATGACCAGGGAGGGGGCAAGAGTCTTCAACCAGAGCGGACCTGCTTTTGTGGGTTCTACATGTCTGATCAGTCTCATCTACCAATATAGTCTAAATTCCTTTCTGCTGTTTGAATTCCGTCTACAACTTCCCAGTTGCTGAGTCCTTGTACCTAAGCCTGAGGATCTCCAGTGCCAGGTCTCCCAAGGTGCCATCTTTGAATGGATGCTCCCTAAATTCTCTTTTGGTTCTATTAATCTATACCCATATATGAGTGTAAACCATGTTTGGTTCTATTAATAAATGAGTGTAAACAGGAAATACAACGATGTGATGACATACATCGAAGGCACTTGTCTTATGGGATTCATCCATCCATAGCATCCCACACAGTTATTTCCCCAAATGCGTCAGTGCACATGAAAACAATTTCAAATTTATTTTAATGTATTTTTAAAATGTGAAACTACACCTCTTTCTTTGACACAGCGTGTTGCTTTTTTCTTCAAGAGTGAAAACATTCACATCGGGATTGATTTAATTTTTCCCCCTTTTAAATCATAAACAGTCCTAGTACAAGAAACAGTAGTTGTTATTGATTAAAAGTTCATTTGCCTTGCCTGGGTTGATGATTGATACTTGGAGGGCATGAGGGGTGTTGGATTTGAGCTGGGGATTTGGAAGGGGGGCAATTTTGTCACATTACCTGTTCTTTATAAGAGTGTTAGTGTTGGAGGAAATTTGGGTTTGAGGAGAGAGCTTTTTTCACTTTAAATTTTAGTAGATGTCGGTCCAATTTTTTTGTTTTATTTCTTGCTGTGCTGGGTTCTCCAGCTTTAAGTACCTGTAGTGCATATGAGCTTGTGACAGGTCCTCAAAATGGGCTTTTAATGGGCTGTGGAATAAAGGCAGCTTCGAGTTCAGGAAATGCATGCATTTTATAGGTGAATATTTTCAAAGCTTCTGTTTGTGAGTGCCAGTTGAGTGGTGCTGTTATATATGTTCTTCACAGACTCAGGACAGCAATAAAGATTGCCTCTTGAGGCATTAAATAACAAAAAACAATTTCCTTTGTCCCAGTTATGCCTCTAATATGAAGGATAATAATTTTTATGGTTAAAAATCTATCTTCCCTTTAGGGAAGATATTTGAGCCCATTAGACAATTACAATTTCAAGAGTGTGGCAATCCTTTCGTTAAATACATTTGTCTACCAATACACTGGTATTGGCAGCCAAGGCAGAGTTGTAAAAAAGATAAGAAGGAATTGGTAACTAGAACTCTTATTCTTCGGTTCTTTCATTTCCCTGTGCTGTGAACATCACTGCCCTTTTCGTTTTTAATTGTAGCAAACAAGGTACCATACACTAGAGCGCCTTGAACTTGTCAGTTAGAACATCTGGGAGTAATAGCAATCTTTGCACAACAGCATGGAATATTGACATATTAAATTTAAAATAACAGAATATAAAATATGACACCAAGTTTTATGAGATATTAATAAAGGCAATAAGTAGCAGCACCAAACATTTAAGAAAAATCTGTGGTGGGAAACCTTAGAATTGGAGGCTATTCCCTTAAATTTATTTTTCTGAAAACTTAGAAAGACTACTGTTATTGATGTGAGACAGAGAACTCTGACTAAAAGTGCATAAAAATGGTGTTCCATGGATACATCATTTGATGACCAGTTTCAGAAGTAGAGACACGTGAAAATTTTGGATGAGTTTAGAGAGAGCTTATGTGCCATAAGTTTGACTTTTTCAAAGATGACTTAAAGTCGTCAGAATTGTCTAAGTCTGGAACCAAAGGGGGGAAAAAATAAGGAAATTCTGGTTGATTTGACTATAAATAGTACAGAACATCACTTTGTTCCTTAAAATACCATAAGCGAAATTAAAAGGAGAAAAAAAGACAAACTGGAAAAAATATTTGCAATAGGTATTATAATATGTTGCTACATTTCAAATGCCAAGTGTTTCTACAAATCGGTAAGTGAAATACTACCTACTCCAATACTAGGGTAGAAAACGGTTGGCAAGAAAAGTTGATAAGCCTTTTATGAAAGAAGAAATACTTACCGTCAACATACATAGTGTTAGTTGTTCAATATTATGGCTAATCAAGGAAACAGTGAAATGACATATACCAAGCTGTGGGTTGAGGGGCATGGATGTAGTCATATACTGCTGTGTGCAGTATGGGTTTCAGAAAAATAATTTTGGGACATGTATCAAAAGGCTTAAAAATGCTTAAATCTGTAATGTAATAAATACCCTATAGTTTCATTTCCAGACCTATGCTGCTATTTCTTCTTTTTCCCTTATGCAAATGATGTTGGCAGCATTCATTGTATCACTATTGACAACTGAAAAACTGGAAGCAGTCTCATTGTCTAATTCTAAAAAACAGGTCCAGTCTGATACAGCACAGCATACCGTACTGCACGCTGTGAAGTGTGTTGTTATTGTTACTGATACTTTCTTCTTTTTTTTTTTTTTTTGAGACAGAGCCTCAAGCTGTCACCCTGGATAGAGTGCGGTGGCATCACAGCTCACAGCAACCTCCAATTCCTGGCCTCAAGTGAGTCTCCTGCCTCTGCCTCCCAAGTAGCTGGGACTACAGGTGCCCACCACAACGCCCGGCCATTTTTTGGTTGCAGCCGTCATTGTTGTTTGGCGGGCCTGGGCTGGATTCAAACCCGCCAGCTCAGGTGTGGTTGGCACCTTAGCCCGTTGAGCCACATGCACTGAGCCTACTGATGTTTTCTTACTGATATCCACTGGTATTCATAGCAGTAAATAAAGAAGAACGTTTCTTACGCATATTATGCTACAATTCTATTTATGTTCAACTATATATACAAAGAAAAAGGGCCGGAGGTTTATATTTCAAGCGTTTATTGCCCTTGTATCTGGGTAGATAAAATTATGTGCATTTATTTTGTTTGTTTTTTTCCTGGGATGATTATGTTTATCAGATTGAGAAAAGAAAACAAAATATATTTTTAAGTTCACCATTCAGAAACTATCTAAGAAGATCAAATGACATATCTTGCCAAAGACATTATTACCTCTTACAAGTATATTTTTTCCCTGTAAATATAACTTGTCTTACAGAACCTTCCTATATAGAATGTGTTTCACTCATTTTACTCATGGGTCATCTCAGCTGGTGATGACTTTCATATTCCTCCAAAGTATATGGCTTATTCTGTGTAATAAACTCTCCCAATCACTGGTAATGAAATCAAACCCTTCTAAATTAAGATCTTTGGGAGGAAAAGGCCAAGTCGATGAATAGCTTTGTATAATTTGAATGAATTTCTGAAGAAATAAATCAGAGTCTTGGCTTGCATCTTATTCCCAGCCTGGAATACGAAGAACGTTAACTCAGCCAGCAACATGTTTACCAAAACCAACAAAAGGGAAAAAAAACCCCAAAAACCCCAAAACTTGAAAATTGTAGTGTCCGTAATGAGGAAAAATAAATAATTAGGATAAAGGCATTCATTGATCTCAATTTTGAGAATATGTCTGAAGGAGATTAGGATAGCCTAAATCTGTTTAAAATGAATAAACTTGAAAGAAAAAGAGCAGAAACTATATAAAGATTTTGGAACTGGTGAGACCTTGGGTGTTCTTAGATTAGCCTTGCATCCTGCCAGGGTTTCAGTCCTGCATTCTTTCATCCTTGAATTTTGCAAGCCATGAAAATATAGATAAAGGCATTTAATCTTCCTTAGAGGAGATTCAGCCAAAGTAGGGTTGTTATAAAAATTAAATAAAATAAATACATGTTACATAAGACAATTAATAAATTATGGTTTCCTTCATTTCTAGGAGGCAAGTATGAGGGCAGAAGAGGAGAAAGCAGAAATTCCCCTCTTCTCCAGCTCCCACATTCAGAATTTCAGGCACAGCCCTAGTAGTGTAGTAGGAAAAATATATAGATGTTTGAAGGGAAGGAAATGGAGATATGTTTGAGAGGAGGGAGTATTTTCAAATAATTTTTAACATCCATCTGAGAATAGAAACAAAGAAAAATTTATGTTCATAAAGTTAAGTAACAAGTCAGACACTGCAGAGTCCAAGGAAACTTTGGGCCTGGGGCACATAGATCATTCTTTCTGAGAGGCAGCAGGTTGTCCTCTTGCCCTGCCTGTGGATTGTGATGAGGGACCTTAGACATGCCAGTTAATGACTACCTCAGTTTTGCTCTTTGTCAAGTGAGAAAACAATACTTTCCTTCTTTTGTTTTATCTAGCAGAATGTGACACCAAAAAAAAAAAAAATATATATATATATACACACACACACATATATAATGATATATATGATTTATATATAAATATATATTTGCTTATATATTTACTTATGTATAAGTATATACTTATATATTTACTTTTTATAAGCATGTACTTATATATATAAATAAACACATATAAATCATATATATCATTATATATGTGCATATATATGACATAAATCACATATATCATGATATATGTACTTATATATATAAATCATATGTATATATAATTTTATATGTGTGTGTGTGTGTGTGTGTATACTTATAATGATCTTTAAGAATGCTTTGAGCTCTAGGGAAGGTAATAGTGAAACCCAAAATATTGTGGTTGCCATTTTTGGTGCTGTTGAAAGTGTGAGTTTCATCTTGGAACTCCAATACTGGAGAAAATTCCATCTCAGTTCCAGTTTAAGTGGGAAATGCTTTGAAGGAGATCTGAAATTTTATGAGCTCTTGAAGCCCTGGTGAATGGGTAGGAAGTCTGATGGAAAAAACAGACTGCGGCGGCAGGGGCTGGGGCTGAGCACTGGGAAAATGGGCACGGACGTGTGGTATGTACCTCATACTGAATGCGGTTTGAGAAAGTTAGTGTGAATTAGGAATATCACGAATGTGAAATACATCCACCACAAGGTCTGCTATTGTGGGCCTGAGTTTGAAATACTAAAGTGTTTCTTTAGGATCAAAGCTTTGGCAGGGTAAGCTCAGCGCAGGGACAAGTTCCAGTCTGGCCAGAAGCAAAGACTCCAAATTTTCCTCAGGAGACATTCCTCTCAGAAAATGCTGTTGGTTGCTCAAGTATACTTGTTCACATTTATTTTGGAGTATCTTTTGAAATTTTTTAAATAAAAATACTTCTACTTCAGAATCGGCACTCGCTGATAGCTGTTGAATTTTTTGTCTCTTGTCTCTGCTGTTGTCTCTCTCTCTCTCTCTCTGTCTCATACACACACACACAAACACACACACACACATAACTAAACCAGCATTTACTCTTTGTTGCTTTATCATCACTGCTTTGGGGTGCACACAGTGAATTAGGAAGAGTCTTTTTGAGGTCCATTTGCACTTCCTGCTGCCTGAATATTCTAGAGAGAAGCGACAGAAGTACCCTGGTGAATCTCAGCCCTTTTTATCTACTTTGAGTCTGGTTGGCTTTATTTAAAGTTAAAATGAAAGCTTCCGATAATTGGAGAAGGCAAAGAGGACCTAGATAGATAATTGTCTTTTCTGGCCTGTGTCTTTCTGCATCTCAGGCCAATGATAGCACGGCCATCTGACTCCCTTACTTTAGGGCACCCAATTGGGAAGGACAGACCTAAAATATGCAGGCCATGTATTCCCTGAACGTTCTCAGGAAGTTAGTTTTAGGTTAAAGGTAAACAACTGACAACTTCAAAGACGCCTGATGGATGCTGAAGATGTCAGGAACAGATAATATGGGAAATAAGAGTTCCTTTTAGATGAAGCTCTATCAGCTTCATCTGAGAAGGGCAAAATCCTTTTCCTTACCACAAACCCACCACCCAGTATGAAACAAATATCACCCTGATCCCCAAACCAGGAAAATGCCCAACAAGAAAAGAAAATTATAGACCAATAGCCTTAATGAATATAGATGCAAAAATATTCAATAAGATTCTAGCAAACAGAATCCAGCAACACATCGAACTATGACTAAGTAGGTTTTATCCCAGGGTCTCAAGGTTGGTTCATTGTTCAATATATGTAAATCTATAAATATAATACATCACATAAACAAAATAAAAAATGAAGATTATATGATTCTCTCAATAGATGTAGAAAAAACTTTTGACAATATCCAGCATCCTTCTATGATCAGAACACTTAAGAAAATAGACATAGAAGGGACATTTCTTAAACTGATAGAAGCCATCTACAGCTACAGCAAACCTACACCCAATATCTCATTGAATAGTATAAAATGGAAAACTTTTCCACGCAGATCCGGAACAAAGCAAGGACGCACACTGTCTCCACTGATATTTAACATAGCAATAGAAGTCTTAGCCATCACAATCAGGCAAGAGAAGGAGATCAAGGGTATCAAATGGAGATAGAGGAGGTCAAACTCTTACTCTTTGCTGATGATGTGATCTTATACCTGGAAACCCCCAGGGACTCAACTACAAAGCTCTTAGAAGTGATCAACATAACAGGTCACAAAAAGGCAAATACTATGTTTCCATTATACATATGATGCATTTAAGAGTGGCCAAAACCATGAAGGCCAAGAAAATAGAATGGTGATTGCCAGGAGTTAGGGGAAGGGGAAGGGGGAGTTAGTGTTCATTTAATGGGTGTAGTGTTTTGATTTTATGAGATAAAAAGAGTTCTGGAGATGGATGGTGGTGATGGTTATACAATATTATTAATGTGTTTAAAACTACAGAAGTATACATTTGAAAAGGGTTGAGATGGTAAATTTCATGTTGTGTATATTTCACTACAACTTTTTAAAGTTTAAAAAAATCAGTTGGGTGTCTTTGTGTGGATGGTCTACTTACACTTTATTCATTTATTTATTTATTTATGTTTGAGACAGAGTCTCACTATATTGCCCTCCATAGAGTGTGGTGGCGTCACAGCTCACAGCAACCTCCAACTCTTGGGCTTAAGCGATTCTCTTGCCTCAGCCTCCCAAGTAGCTGGGACTACAGGCACCCACCACGACGCCTGGCTATTTTCTTGTTGCAGTTGTCATTATTGTTTAGCAGGCCTGGGCCGGGTTCCAACCCACCAGCCTCGATGCATGTGGCTGGTGCCAAAACCACTGTGCTACAGGCACTGAGCCTACACTTGATTTAATTGCTAATACATCTGAGTTTCGATCTGCCATTTTGTGGTATTTGTTCACCCTCTTCTGCTGTTTTTCTTTCCTTTTTTGCCTTCTTTTGCATTGGTTGAGTACATAATTCCATTTTCCCTTCTATTAGTTTACATAGCATACACTCTGCTTCTATTCTTTTAGGGTTACCCTAAAACTGCCACATATATTCACCCCTTCTCTGGTTTGTTTTCTTGGATCTCTGTTATTCTTTTTTTTTTTTGAGACAAGAGTCTCAAGCTGTTACCCTGGATAGAGTGCTGTGGCATCACAGCTCATAGCAACCTCAAACTCTTGGGCTAAAGTGATTCTCTTGCCTTAGCCTCCCAAGTAGCTGGGACTACAGGCACCTGCCACAATGCTGGCTATTTTGTCTTTGTTGTTGTTGCAGTTGTCATTGTTGTTTTAGCTGGCTAGGGCTACCCGCCAGTCTCAGTGTATGTATGCTGCCCTAACCACTGAGCTATGGGCACCACCCAGCATCTCTGTTCTCCCACCTGTGACCATTCACCATCTGCCTGAAGAACATCAGCATCCGCTTGTAGAATGGCCACAGCTTCTTCCCATCACTGTGTACAAGCCCCTCCACGATGTGATTTTGCTGCTCTGCTCATCAAGAGGGAAATTATTTCTCTACCTCCTGAATCTGGGCTTGGCCATGGGGCTTGCTTTGGCCAATGGAATATTAGTAAAGGTGACATGAGCAGGTCCTTGGAGGCACCTGGGCATTGAGCCCTGCACTCTCATGCGCTGGAAAACCTTCAGCCAGCACACAGTCCAGGGTGGGAGGGCCTCCAGAAAAATGAGAGCCCCGCCTTCCTTCCTTCCTTCCTTCCTTTTTTCTTCCTCTTTCCTTCTCCTTCTTCCTTCTCTCCTTCCTTTCTGTCTATTTCTCTCTCTCTCTTTCTCTCTTTTTTGCCGGAGTTTCCCTCTGTCACCCCAGCTAGAGTGCTGTG
>CAUYRH010011941.1:0-10353 GCA_963574655.1 Perodicticus potto | reverse complement strand
AGTGGGAGAGGGGGTGGAGACAGAGGAGGAAGGGAATAGGAAAGAGAACAGGAAGGGAGGGACGCGGAGGAGGGACAGGAAGTGGGAGAGGGGGTGGAGACAGAGGACGAAGGGAACAGGAAAGAGACCAGGAAGGGAGGGAAGAGGAGGAGGCCCAGGAAGTGGGAGGGGGGTGGAGACAGAGGAAGAAGGGAATAGGAAACAGAATGAGAAGAAAACGTGACAAACTGTATGTGGCCTACAATGCCTAGAATATTTATTGTCTGGCCCTGTTCAGTAAAATTGGCTAACCCTTGCCTTTGAAACATTTCTATTCCAGAATAGCTGAGTGATACACATCACTTCTACCTGTGTTCCATCGACCAGGACTGTGACGTGGCCGTGCCTGCCTGCAAGGGCATCTGGGAACCATAGTGCAGCTGTGCATCCAGGAAGAAGAGGAAGGGAGCTTGGTGATCACCTGGAGATATCTGCCTCCGAAACGATGATGATGGACATCACGGTTGATTCTCCACTGTCCACTCCTCCTGCACTGGGAGCAGCAACAATCCTATAAAGGAATTCCCAGCCCCTATACCTCCAAGCCATTCATGGCGATGCCCTTGTCCAGAAGCTAATTCAGGGACCCAGGCATAGGCCAAGCAGAGAAGGGCATTCCTCAGGCAACAGTTACCAGCTCAGGGATGGGCAGGGGACCCACATTGTCCCAATCAGACTGAAAGGAAGAACTTGAGTTTGATGGTTGAGGAAGAGGCTCTCATTCTTCCTCTCCTTGTGAAGTAGGGAGCATGTGGCCAGAGGAAGCACAGTACCCAGAAGGTGGCTGTCCTGCCAAGGCTGCAGAAAAGCCAACAGTGCTCTGCGGAGCAGAGGACAGGAAGAACCAGGGACCCCACAGACATTGTGAGGCCACCACAGAACCAGCCTCCAGGCCTGCCCGGCCTCTAGACTTGTAGTTATGAGGCTATAAAATCCTTCTTTGTTAAAGCCACTGAGTCACGGTTGCTGTTATTTGCAGCCCAAAGCACTCTAACTGATCTTATGTCTTCCGGAACAACCCTCTCCATGGCCAGCGAAGCTTTACAGGAGCCCCTCAGCCCTGCAGCCCCACTCTCTGGTGCACACATAGAACTGTCGTTGAGGTTTTCCATGCAGGAAGCCGAGTTCACCTTTCTGTATCTCCTGCCCATCATCACACACATCAGAATTGAAGGAGCAGGAACCCCCATTTTTGAGAAAGACTTTTGACTTCAGTATCTACAAAATTTCACTTCTGAGATTTCCCTTGGTGTTTATATTTATTGAACATTTTTATTGATTTGCTTATTTTTGAGATAGAATATCACTTTGTGGCCCTCAGTTGAGTGCCATGGTGTGATAGCTCACAGCAATCTCAAACTCTTGGGGTCAAGTGATTTCTTGACTCAGCCTCCCAAGTAGCTGGGACTACAGGCATCTGCCACAACACCCGGCTGTTTTTTTTTTTTTTTGTAGAGACAGAGTCTCACTTTATAGCCCTCAGTAGAGTGCCGTGGCGTCACAGCTCACAGCAACCTCCAGCCCCTCAGCTTAGGCGATTCTCTTGCCTCAGCCTCCCCAGTAGCTGGGACTACAGGCGCCCACCACAATGCCTGGCTATTTTTCTGTTTTGCAGTTTGGCCGCCACCTTCGGTGTATGGGGCCAGCGCCCTACTCGATGAGCCACAGGCGCCGCCCAACACCGACGGGGTCTCACTCTGGCTCAGGCTGGTCTCCAACCTGTGAGCTCAGGCAATCCACCCACCTTGGCCTCCCAGAGTACTAGGATCACAGGCATGAGCCACTGCACCCGGCCTTATTTACTAAATATTTTTAAGCTGGATTTTAAACAATTCAGTTTAAAAAATGTTGTTCTTAGCAGCAGTATTCATAAACTCTTGAGTGTGGATTACTATTTGTTATTTTTTTCCTGAGGCATCTTAAAATAAATGCATTAAATACGTAATTCTTACCATGGAAAATATCAGTTTGAACACAAACTACAATCATCTTCTTTACCACAGCTCAGGAAACTCAGCTCTCATGGAGCTGGGAGGGCATGTTTTATGTTTCTAACAGGACTGGGACCCCTTGAGGGCAGGAAGCACATCTTCTGTGTCATTTATGCCTCAGAACAATTCTTTGATTGAAGGATTATTATCCCCTTTTACAGATGCAGAAACTGAAGCTCAGAGAGGTGAAGGGACATGTTTGAGGCCACCCAAGGAGTAGTGGCCAAGTGAACCAAGGTGGCAGAGCCAGAGCTGAGTCCCTGTTTCAAAAGTGAATAGTTCTTAGAGAAGTCCCTCAGGGGCCATCTAGCTCCATGTTCCTTCTGACTCTTCCACAAGAAACTGAGGCCCAAAGCTGGGTGTGGTGGCCCTAGCACTCTAGGAGGCCAAGGAGGGTGGATCACTTTGAGTAGGAGACCAGCCTGAACAAGAGCGAGACCCCGTCCCTACTAAAAACTGAGGCAAGAGGATCACTTGAGCTCCGGAGTTGGAAATTGCTATGAGCTATGATGACGCCACGGCACTCTACTCAGCGCAACAGCATGAGACTCTGTCTCAAAAAAAAAAAAAAAGAAAAGAAAAGAAACTGAGGCCCAGAGTCTGACTTGCCCAAGGTTCCATAAAGCCAAGCCCAGAGGTGCTCATTCAGGACTGGGTCCACCATGCCACCTAGCTTGTTGCAGTCCCTCTGGCTGGATCAGAACACAGCTGTGAAAACATCACCTGATTTGTCATGGGAGGATGTCAAAGCGCTAACAAGTGCCATAGCTTAGGGTGACTGAGGTGATCAAAAGCATTGCCTTTGTGCGGCTGGCAGATCCCTGTGGCTTGGTAAAGACAGCTGGAAGCTGGCCTGGTGCTAAAGCCAGCTCTGGCTGGCATTGTTTCCCTTTGGAAGCACAAGAGGATCGATCTTCCTTGTGTGACATATGATATAGATTGGGGTAGTGATGGGCCGTCCAGGAAAAAAACTGATTTGTTAAATTTGCTGATTTCTATGTTATAAAGACTCCCTCCACACTTGGTTTCAAGCTATTAATCTGACATGAAATGCAGAGTTGGGAAGAGATGCACACAATTGGCCCTCGAAAGCTAGTACAAGCTGGCTTCAGCACAGCCCTGGACCACACCCACCAGGCCTGCCTTACTAACGCGCATGACTACCAGTCATCACTCCAGGGTTGTCGGCTGCACAGTGCTGTGGGGTGCTGTGGGCATGGGCAGGGCTGGGGCAGGGCTGCCTCTTCCTCAGCCTCTGCAAATCTCCTGACCCCTACTCAAGGAGCCCTACAATAATATTGGGAAGACCATTTATTGGCCACCCTCAATGCCCCCTTCAGTAACCCTTTATTAACAGTCAGAATTTTTTCAGACAAATCATACTTTATTATAGAACAGTATAAGATAAGAAGTTGCAAAAATTGAGAGTTCTTGTGTACCCTTCACCCTGTTTCCCCCAGTAATATCTTATACAACTATAGTACCCTATCAAAGCCAGGTAACTAACATTGACACAACTCTATTATCAAAAATCAACCTTCTTTGGATTTTACAAGTTTCTACATTACATGCTGTGGGTAGGCTCAGGTATGTGTGTTTTTCTGAAATTTTATCACATGCATAAACAATCATCGCAATCAAGATACAGAATTATTCTATCACCACGAAGAACTTTCAGAGCTTTTTCTAACCAAAGTGCCCAGTATTAGAGTGGAAAAGGTATAGATTTGGAAGTCAGGCTTATTGTTTTCAAATCCTATACCTTCTGCTGTGTGATCTTGGGTACATAGCTTAATCTTCAGCCTTACATTCCTCATTTCTAAAATGTAGGATTGATGTGAAGATGGAATTAGAAAATTATGTTTGCAAAGTGCCAGGAATACAGTAGGTGCTCAATAAATATTAGTTCCTTCCCTGGGCCCTTATTCTGAAGAGTCAGGGGCATTAGTAAATTTTCCCTTAAAAACCCTTCCTGGGGCTTGGTGCCCATAGCTCAGAGAGTAGGGTGCTGGCCACATACACTGAGGCTGGTGGGGTCGAGCCTGGCCTGGGCCTGCTAAACTGCAAAAAAAAAAAAAACAGCCAGGCACCTGTAGTCCCAGCTACTCAGGAGACTGAGGCAAGAGACTCGATTAAGTCCAAGACTTTGGGGTTGCTGTAAGCTATGCCACCACAGCACTTTACTGAGGGCGACATAGTAAGATGCTGTCTCAACAACAACAACAACAAAAAAACCCTTGCCAGGTGCGGTGGCTCACGCCTGTATTCCTAGCACTTTGGGAGGCCAAGGTAGGTGGATTGCCTGAGCTCAGGAGTTCAAGACTAGCCTGAGCAAGAGCAAGACCCTCTCTCTAAAAATAGCTGGGCATTGTGGTGGGTGCCTGTAGTCTCAGCCACTTGGGAGGCTGAAGCAAGAGGATCGCTTGAGCCCCAGGGTTTGAGGTTGCTGTGAGCTATGACGTCACAGCACCCAAGGGCAACCAACTGAGATTTTGTCTCGAAACAAACAAAAACACCAACCTGGCTTGCAGATGCTGATAAGGTATTTGGGGTTTCATCGCTTAGTAAGCAAACTCCAAGATCAAAGACATGCAGTCATTTGTCAGGGAGAGAGTTCATTCGGCTAATAAAGTTAGTGATCTCTCCAGGATTTCCGTCTTAGTTGTGGCTTTATCATGACCTTGTTATGCTAGCACAGCAAATGAAAAGTAAAGAAGCCTAAAAAGTGATGACTCCTAAGTGTAGATGCACTGAAGTGTTCAATGGTAAATGTAGGAGGAACTTGGGTCTATGTTAACGATGATAGCCACAGCTCGGGCCCTTTTCTGTGAATCAAGAAATCTTCACAAGTACTCTATAAAATATGTACTGTTATCATCCCCATGTCATAGATGAGAAAAACCAAGGCACAGAGAGATTAAACAACGAGCTTAAGGTTATAGGGTAAGTAAGTAGCAGAGCCAAAATTTGACCTTGGGCAGTCGAGTTCCAGAATCCGCACCCATGATGACCACCCTACCTCATTCACATGAACAAGCCCTCCTCATGAGGTCTACAGGACCAATAGAAAGGATTAGAGGAACTGTTTCAGCTAGGGTTGCCCAGTATGAGAAACAAGAGTTTTGCTGTTCCTAACACCCATGTATTAGCATGTGTGCTTTGGTGCTGGTAATAGAACAGAACATGTGGTTCCTGCCTTCCCAGAGTCCGTGATCCAGTGGTGAAGGTGGACACCAATTAAGGAATCACAGAAATCAATATAAAATCATCTAATTACTCCAGCAGTGCAATGAAGGCGAAGAAGCAGTTCACAGTGCTCTAAGGGCAAGTGAACGAGAGTTTTGGCCTTGTAAGGATGGCCAGGAAGTCATTGTGGTGGAGCAGATAATTGAACAGAGATCTGAAGGAAAAGCAAAAATATTTAAGCCAAAAGTAAAGGAGGCATCTGAGTAAACATTCCAGGAAGAGGGAGCTGGAAGTGCAAAGATCTGATAATGGGAAGAAGCAAGGCTCACCCAAGGAACTAAAAAGAGCTGTGGCTGCAGTGAAGAGAGAGAAAGCTGCGAAGAGATTCTGGAGGGCCACTGGGGCCCTGGGAAGGCTTCAAGAACAATGAAAATGCTTCAAAGTTCAAGGGTGTACTCAGGGGTGTATGCAGAGACCAATCCAATTTAATAATCTCAAAAATGCACTGAATCCTGACAATCACCCCGTGAGGTCAGGGCTGCTGTCCCCTCTCTGTAAATCAGGGGAGGTAAATGCTGTAGGTAAAGCCGTAGGTTGCAAGGTAAATGCTGTAGGATTACTGATAACCCAGGAACTTTAGAAAGCCTCCAGGTGCAGTCCTCATCCTAACAGTACTTCTTCATCTATTCTCATCCTAGCCCTTTTTGAAATCTGATGCAAGCTTCAGGTATCACCCTTACCACCAGAAAACTGTACCCACATTTTGAAAATTCTGCAAACACTCTCAGGGGACTTATGAACCTCCTGAAGCCCCTCAGGAGGCCCCTGAAGCCCCTCAGATGCCAGGTTAAAAACCCCTGGCCAACTGAGTTTAAAAGAGAATTCAAATGTCAGTAGGCCAAGGAGAGAAATGATGAATTCAAAAAGATAAACTGTCAAAAGGAGGACTTTTAGGCAGTAACCTAGTTCAAGTCCGAAGTTGATATTGGGACAGTTTCCTGTTAGGAAATCAGCTCCCAAGTGTCTAAGCCCAAATGAAGAGTTGTGCCATCAATCCATCCATTCCTTAAATATTCATGGGGCAACCACTCTGTAGCAGGCCCTGTGCTCAATTCTGGGAACACAGAGATGAATCAGACACAGATCTGGTCCTTGAGGACTATGATAGAGGCTGACTCAGCCACAGATCCTTACTTTGAGGTTAGTATTAAAATAAAAGCAATTGTAAAATGTAAAGGAGGCCCAACAATTCTTTCCTTGCTGAGCCCTTAAAATATACCTCTTACAGATGAGAATATGGCGACAACCTCAGCAGGGTACCAACCGGTGATGAAAGCTTGTCCTAAATTGAGAAGGGGCTGGAGTCACACTAGAAACCCACCCCCACCCATCCCCACCTCCCCACCCCCGCCCCACCAGCTCCTAACATGCCTGGGGTAGAGCTGGGGTACAAGGGAGTTGAAAAACATCAAGAGTTAAAGGACTGGAAACTTTTGCATATCTCTAGGCTGCTGACTGCCTCCCAATAATAGGCAACAGAAGGCAAGAGTTATTCTTTCTCTTCCTCAACCACTGAAGGGCTCCATCTCATTCGGTGAAAGGTCAGCCCCAGACACAGGCCTGTAGGAAGACCAGGGCACATTCACTGGCAGCTTCACAGACTAGGCAGACATCAGGTTGAGGAGAGCTGATTTTAGGTAATCTGGTGAGCCTTCCCTGTCTCACTTGGGGCCACCAGCTGTGGAGGTGAATAAAGGTCCAAGTGGGTCTATTTCACCCTGTCTTCCCACTATTCAAGGTGAACTGCAGGTCACTGGGAATGAGAAGAGTCCACAGTTCCAGTCCTATTGTTGGGGATTCTGTCCTATCTGCTGGGTTGATATGAAGGTATGTGGTAATTCATTTGAGAATTAACAATAACCATTCTTCCCTACATGACTGGCAATAAGCTGCTTTCATTATCTCATTTAAACTTTGGTAACAAGCCCAGCAGGTCTGGAGGGTAAGGTCACTGAACTAAAAAGCAGAACAGTAGGAATCTGAAACCAGTGGGCTGGCTCCAAGTCCTGGTCCTCTTACCACTATCCTCCTCTGCCTCCCACTGGAGTAGGGATGAGAGGGATGTGAGTTCTTTACCAACAGTCAGTGATGGCCCGAGCAGCATTACCCTAAAAAGCCATCTGCTCCATCCTTCCTGCTCCAGAGCTCCAACGCCGCTGCTTCCATGTAGCCTTCCCGGAGCACTACAGCTATCTTCATCTCTTTTGATTTGGCGTATTTCTGCAAATGTCTTTTTCTTTCTCCAAAGAAGCAGCTGTTCTTAGTGGACATGGGCCATGCGTCTGCATCATCTTGACGCTCCTCTTGGCGTTTGGGTTGTGGCAGCCATCAATAAAGTCCTGTCTAGGCTTCCAATGAATGAGCGAGGTGATCTCCTCATCTTGGTCCTGGGGTGGGCCAAACAAATTCTGTTCCAGGACCACAGACGGCACCACTCCGGCCAGCGTCTCATAAATGTGGGTGCCACCAACAGCTGCGAGTCTGTCTGTTAGGTCAAATGACCTCGAGGAACTGGTAACTGGAGAAAAGAAACGGTCAGCCGGTAAACCGTCAGAGTCGTGGAAGTTCTGGGCAACCAACAGCTACTTCTCAGCAAAGGCCGGAGGTAGGCCACGCCCCTACAGCCTTGCTGCATCTGATTGGCTCCAGTGACACACAGCGGCAGGGTTCTAGCCAATAGAAAGGGTCAATGTTAAACAAAGACTAACGGACCCAATAAGGGTCTGTCTAGGAGTAAGTTAGGTGCAGTACAGCCTGAGACTAGAAATTCACACTTAGGGACCCCCCCAGAGGCGGTTCTTCCTGAACTCAACAGGGTTGCTTCGAGGCTGGTGGCAACCCCCAGACTCTGTTAATTGTTTTTTAAAAAGCAGGCCAAATATAGGTGCGTCCCTTGGGGCCCTTCTGGAGTTTTGCTATTCTTCCTTGATGTTTACTGTCTTACACAAGTCCCACCTCCTCCAGGGAGCTGAATGTCCCTTGTATTCGGTTCTTACAGGACACAGAGGGCTCTGAGAAGTTGATTAACTTGCATAGGGTCACACAGCTAGGACAGTTGGCGTTCGTTCCCTGGTCTGTTACACAAGCCTGCTCTTGCGACCGGTTTCATAACAAAATTTTAGCTCCCTCATATTCCAAAGGAGTTTCTAATGTTCACATCAGAACCAAAGCAGGCAGCTAAGTAGCCTTGAATGGACATGGATAAAAGTGTTATCTCAGCCCCAGTGGCCTAGCAACGGCAGTCTTAGAAAAAGTAGGGAAGTGGGCGGCACCTGTGGCTCAGTGAGAAGGGCGCCGACCCCATATACCAAGGGTGGCGGGTTCAAACCCCGACTCGGCCAAACTCCAACAAAAAAAACAGCAAGGCGTTGTGGCTGTGGCGCCTGTGGTCCCAGCTACTAGGGAGGCTGAGGCAAGAGAATCACCTAAGCCCAGGAGTTGGAGGTTGCTGTGAGCTGTGATGCCACGGCACTCTACCGAGGGTGATAAAGTGAGACTCTGTCTCTAAAAAAAGTAAAAAGAAAAGAAATGAAAAAGTAGGGTAGAGACAGGTCTCGGTACAAACTGCTGAACAGAACTTCGTAATTGTCTGTACACTGATACAATTTCTTGTGGGTTAACACTCTTACTGATGTGAGACAAACCAGCAGAGGTCAGAAGCTGTGTTTGGTCCTTCTGCTTACCAGCAGACTTTCAGAAAGCCCCTAACTCAGTGATTGAGGACAGCCCTCTGCAGGAATGTCCCAAAGAGGAGGATAAGCAAGATAGACCACACGTTCCCACATCCTTTGTTGGAATCACTGCATTTTTAGAAAAGATAAGTTCAAGGATCCTAGTCCTGGCCTCTTTCTGTACATAAGGTCTGACAGGATTAATGATTATGCTTCTAATACATCACCAAATATGCGCTTGCACCCGAACTTTGATGAGAAAAGTTTGCACTCACATTTTCTGAGCACATTCAATGTAACGTGTGCGCGCATGCAGAACTGTCACCACCTGTATATAAACTACGGGCTGAACCACCGCTTTGGAGAAGTCTAACCAACTCCCTGAAAGACCTTCCCGGGTTACAGTTCTCAACAAGACTCTGAATAAAACTAACTTTAATTTCTTGAAGCTTGATTATAGTTACTATTTTAGTTGACAACCAAGAGGCTGTTGTATTCCCCCTAAATGGTCCTGGAACCAATTCCATCTTGCACAACCCAGAAACAACGGTTATCAGCCAGCATTCTTGAGATTTGTCTGACCTCTGTTTTACAGGCTAGGAGAGTGAAGTGACTTGCTCAAAACTACATAGGCATGGACTATCACAATCCAGTTTTGAACCCAGGTCTGTATGCTTCCAAGATCTCAATAATTACACTTCAAAGTAAAACAGCGTCTGTTTAGACTCTTTGGATACTTCGTGAGTGTCTGCCTTGGCTCACCACCATCCTTGAAGCATAGGGACAGTGTGACATCTATACCCTAGGGGTTTGGCATGGGGGTGAGCACACAGTAGGTCGTGAACACGTGCAGGCTCCACAAGAGCATTTTCTCTTGTCTCTTTCTTTCACTGCCTGGTGTCATAACTGGGTCACCCAGGAGTCACCACTACTCCAGTACAAATCCATTGATTTCTCAAAGTAGTGACTGAGAGTAGAACCGTGACTGACTGGTCAGCCTATTGCTTCACTGATAGATCTCTGGTGAGTTTCTCATCCTTTAAGGTGGGCAGGGTGGCATGGCACGTGGGAGAGCACACAGGCT
Organism: Perodicticus potto; assembly: GCA_963574655.1. Classification (NCBI taxonomy): domain Eukaryota; kingdom Metazoa; phylum Chordata; class Mammalia; order Primates; family Lorisidae; genus Perodicticus; species Perodicticus potto. The sequence continues at coordinate 322 of CAUYRH010011941.1, read as the reverse complement.
CTGAAGTAGGAAAGGATTTCAAACCTTGCCTCTGTAACTTACTAGGACACAGGCTCCGAAGTAGGAAAGGATTTCTTTTTTTTTTTTTTATTGAGACAGAGCCTCAAGCTGTCACCCTGGATAGAGTGCAGTGGCATCACAGCTCACAGCAACCTCCAATTCCTGGGCTTAAGCGAGTCTCCTGCCTCCGCCTCCCAAGTAGCTGGGACTACAGGCACCCACCACAACGCCCGGCCATTTTTTGGTTGCAGCTGTCATTGTTGTTTGGCAGGCCCGGGCTGGATTCGAACCCACCAGCTCAGGTGTACGTGGCTGGCACCTT
>CAUYRH010011939.1:0-10018 GCA_963574655.1 Perodicticus potto | reverse complement strand
CTCAAGCTGTCACCCTGGATAGAGTGCTGTGGCATCACAGCTCACAGCAACCTCCAATTCCTGGGCTCAAGCGATTCTCCTGCCTCCACCTCCCAAGTAGCTGGGACTACAGGCGCCCGCCACAACGCCCGGCCATTTTTTTGGTTGCAGCTGTCATTGTTGTTTGGGGGCCCGGGCTGGATTCAAACCCGCCAGCTCAGGTGTATGTAACTGGCGCCTTAGCCCGTTGAGCCACAGGCGCCGAGCCACTAGGTGATTCTTCAAGTGGGTTCTTGATTAATAGAGATGAGTTATCTCTGGACTATCTGCACTCAACCAAGGACAAGTATTATTTTTAATTGGTTGTAGTTATGAGTTACTCTGTGGCCAAGGTTAGGGCTCAGTCTATGAGAAGTGGCTGAGGCCAGTAGGAAAGGATTAGTTGATGGCAAGTTCAAGGAGCTCAGGTAGAAGAATCAGCCTACAGACAGGGTTGGGAACCTGGTTCACAACCAGAATTAGGGGCTCAGACATTCTATGGCAATAAGGGTGGGAATGAAGACAGAACAGAGGCATTACAGAAGTGGAAAGCTCAAGGTCCAGTCACTGTGTGGATAAGAGAGGGTGTTTCAGTTTCTAGCTGGATTCAGCAGACACATAGGAACATTACTTATGTTAAGGATGAGCCCAAGAGGAGGAAAAACAGGTTTTGGAGAAAGATAAAAGGTACCATGTCTGATGTGATGAGCCTGAGGTACCTTTGGGATATCTAAAATGGGAGTCAAAACTAAGCATCCAAGAGTTCAAAAGGGAACTGATAGTCGCTTAATCCCTTAGAGTAGATAATAGGAATGCAAATTCAAACCATAGGGCACATAAGTGTTCTGAAATTAAGCAAAACTAAATAAAAAGGAGTGTGTTGTAACTGTTTTTAACAAACTCGGTATTTAACACATTTGAGTGCCTATCAAAAAGAAAAACTTTGTCGGCTTGGCGCCTGTGGCTCAACAGGCTAAGGCGCCAGCCACGTACACCTGAGCTGGCAGGTTCAAATCCAGCCCGGGCCGGCCAAACAACAATGACAGCTGCAACCAAAAAATGGCCGGGCGTTGTGGCGGGTGCCTGTAGTCCCAGCTACTTGGGAGGCAGAGGCAGGAGACTCGCTTGAGCCCAGGAATTGGAGGTTGCTGTGAGCTGTGAAGCCACAGCACTCTATCCAGGGTGACAGCTTGAGGATCTTTCTAAAAAAAAAAAAAAAAAAAAAAAAAACTAAACAAACATATCAATCACATGCAATGTGTTAACCCTGTTTGGATCCTAAAACACTTATGAGAGAAGGTAAACTTGAACACTTACCAAATACATGATGATACTAAAGAATTGTGGTTAATTTTCTGAGGTGTGATGGTGGTATTGTGGTTTCTTTTAAAAGTTCTTAATTTTCTGAGATACAAACTGGAGTATTTATGTATTGGATGATGATATCTGTATTTTTCCCAACATAATTCCATAGAGAAGTGGAGAGGAAGAAGCAAGGTCCAGATAAAGTAGGTTGGACATGTGTTGTAATTTGCTGAAGCTGGGTGATGGTATATGTGGGTTCATTATATTAGCAACTTTTGTATACGAAGTGTGCCAAAAAATATATACACATTTTAAGAAGACTGTATGAACTTTGTAATACTCAATATATAGTAACAAAAGATGAACATAAGTCATATTATACACCTTTTATAATTGCAGAAGTCAAACATGATTTGAGTATTACAATTTTAATACAGTTTCTTCTTTTCTTAAAATGTCTATACATTCTTCTGGCACCCTCCATGTGATAAAAATTTTTGTAATAAAAGTTAAAACACACATACACCCCTCCAGAATGTCTCTACCTCTCTTGTCCCCATGGTCACAGCACACCTGGACCACGGCAACGATCTCCTTCTCAGAGGTCACCTGCTTCTACCAGAGAGAGCCTATTAAATCCTGAGTCAAATCAGTCCCTCTTCTGCTCATGACCCTCCTGAGGCTCTCCCTCCTCTGCTTCTGTTGTCCCTCACACATGTTAACCACAGCCCCACCTCAGGAATCTTGCACTGGCCTGGGACACTCTTCCCCTAGTTACTCATGTGCCTCACTCATCATCTTCATATTCATATCTGTACTCAAATCTCACTAATCATTACTAAGGCCTTCCCAGGCCACCCAATGTAAAGTTGCAAATGCCCCCCATACATACACACACACACACTTTACCCATTCTCTATCCCTTTGTTTTTCCTTAGCATTCATCATCAGCCTCAGGGGGGCCTGGAGATGGAACTCCAGGCTCTTAGCTTTGCTGATCTCCCAGACTTTTTTTTGATACAGAGTCTCACTCTGTTCCCCAGGATAGAGTGCTGTGGCCTCATCATAACTCACAGCAACCTCAAACTCCTGGATTCAAGCAATCCCCTTGTCTCAGCCGCCCAAATACCTGGGACAACAGGCACCTGCCACAATGCATGGCTAGCCCAGATTTTTTAAATAAAATAAAGTACCACATATTTAACTATTATTTTATTTAATCAGGTATCACCCTACATCACCCACCAAGAGGATTTTTGTTCATTACTGTATTTCCATGTCTGTAACAGTACTTGGGACACAACAAGCACTCCATAAATACTTGCTAAATTAACAAATGAAATTTCTGTAAACCCAAATAAATAACTGCATTCTCTCTTCTCCCACTGGGTTCTGACTTTTGTTACCTCCCTCCAACCTAGGGTGAACCCAGAGCTAGTCAGCCCCATCACCCAGCTTAGCTGTGGTCCTACTGTGAACCACCCATTGGGCTAACTGCCCTGACTATGTAGGGGCCAGCTTACCTGAAGTGTCATCTGGGGCCATGGACGAAGAGGAGTGGGGGCTACCAGGGGACCCACTGACTCCTGGACATCAGGACACTCTGCTGGAGAGAAAAGGCAGCATTGGGGAAAGACAGATATACAAGCAGAAAATTTGCTACTCTAGCTAATTGGTAGTTTTGCTTCTGAAGCTTTCTGTGATAGTCTAAAGCAGAAGATGGGTGGCTCTTCATTTTTATAGAAAGAAAAAGGGAAGACAGACATGATAAATACAAGCTAAAACTCCCGAAGCTGGCCAAGTGCTTACCCACAGCAGGGGTGTTATCACCCATGTTCTTCATCCTCAGCTCTTCCTCAGCAGGCCTAAGGGGCAGAGGAAAGAGTACATGGATCTGACACCCTGAGAGATCATTTCTGCCACCCACTGGCATCTTCTGAGCCTGTGTGGTGGCCTGTCTTCACCCTGACACCTACTGTTTTCACTTCTGCTGCCTCTTTTTATCCCTTGATCATAGAAGTCCTACACCCTCATTGTAGAAAAATTTACAGAATATATGAAAATATAAAGAATCAGGAAAATCACATGCTGGGACCGCTACTAACATCTTGGAAAATTTCATTCCAGATAATCTATGAAATAATTTAGATTCTGTACACATAATTTCACAGCTGGCTTTGTCTACTTTTCAGTAAGAAATATTATATACTTTTGCAAACATTTCAAATGGCTGCTTAATGTTTATATCATATGGCCTTCACCATAATTTATCTGGCCAGTCCCTTCCTACCGAGCAGCTAGGTTGTTTCCTTCATTTTGCTGTCACAAAGCAAACGTCAGTAAATAGCACTGGGCATAGTTTTATGGTTTGTTTCTTTAGGGAATGCTCCTGGCTGTGGCAGAACCCCTATTTTCCCAGAAAGAACAGGCATGGAAGACTGGGGGACATAGCACCAGAGGGGTGAAAGAAAAGCAAATGGAGAATGCAGAGGAGGTCAGGGAGGCCTGAGTCACTACACAAGTCCTCCCGCATCCCCATATCAGCCAGGCAGGTCCCTTCACCTTCTTACTCATAAAGTGGAGCCAGTGGAGCTAGATATACACATCAAACAAAATGTGCAACAGGAATGAGAGTGGAGAGGCAGACACTGGGGTGCGGGGGCAAAATCAATGGTAGATATTATTCTTGTTCCTCCTCCATCAGGCCAGTCAGATCCCTGAGTGGCATAAGCCAAGGGTATTTCAGTCAGATACTACCAGGGGTGGGGTCTCATCATGGAGAAATCACTATTCTTACTGTCACAAATGAGTAGCAAATGCTTTTTGTTAGGCAAATGAGGGAAGCATTAACTAAAACATGTTCAGATACCTGGGGAACTGAGGTGATGGCTCAGACCTTTTCTGCCTAAGAAGCAATGTGACACTGTTGACATTTGGAAATAATTGAAACCTTTAGAAAATACCTAACCTGTGAAAATACCTTCACAGAAAGAGGATATCACTAGCTTAGTCATACATAATACCTACTATGGCATTAGGCACATCAATTCAATCCTTGCCACCACCCTATGAGGTACTTCCAATCCTCCGAAGTAGGCAGCAGTATTACCCCCACCGTAAAGATGATGAAACAGAAGCTAGATAAGTAGCTTAAGGTAATGCAGACTGGACTGAAACTACGGCCTTCTGGCTCTTACCCAACAAGGTGCTGCTGCTTGGACAAGGGAGATTGAAGTCTTACCCAACCCCAACTCCCTCCTAAAAGTAGAGGGGGGCGGGAATCAATAATAGACAAGATCCTTCCTTCCTCCTTCATGCAGACTTTTCTTTGGACCTGCTTTTTGCCTACATATTCGTTCCCTGTTTCTCTGCCTCCATGGGACACATGACTAAGAGTCCACTAGACACAGAGCAGCTGGCAGCTGTAAAAACTGCTTCTTGTTTTCACCCTCAGAGAGAAAGCCTGAACCGTGTATGTGGATCTAGAGACAGGAAGGTCTGAAAGGGATGGTTTTTCTCCATGGTCTAGAGCTCATGCATCTCACCAGAAGTACCTGAATCTAAATACTACGGGGCCTAGGATAGATGACTCTAGAGCCCATCCATCAATTCCTACACATCACAGATGAGAAAGGGGGATTCAGAGCAAACTGACTTGGTTCTTTATCAGTCTCCTCAGTAGATCTAAAATCTAGGTCTTTGGAATTATGGCTCAACACAAATTCTGGTGGGCTGCACTGACTGACCTCTTCTGCTGGCATAGTCCTTCATTACAGAAAACATCATCTTCCTAGGATCTTCTACCACATATCTTCAAGGAGGCACACAGAACAAAAGAAAGCCAGCCCTCCCCATCACCAGCAGTAGGTAAAGCCTTCCCCCGTCATCTGGCCAGGCATGCATGGCAACCAGGGTTCTAAAAAGCTACTACAGAGTTAACAGATGTGAGAGAGAAAAAGGGAGCACCCAGGCAGCAGCCAACAGCAGGAAAAGGATTCTGCAATTCAGCTGAAGGAAGGAGGAGAGAAGAAAAACAAATACAAAATCAACCCTTTAAGCCCAAACCAGCACCCCTTGCACAGCCCACAAGGGTAAGAGGGGAAACATGCAAAAATCAGGGCAAGCAATTGAGCCAAACCTAACATCCAAAGTCACCAGAAGCAAACAAGTTGGTCTCCCTACCTCCAAAGTCAGAGAAACGACAGCATGAGGCACAAGCATTTATTGACACCTCTTTCACAACAGGCCTTCTCATTGATACACCAAGGCAATCTGAAAACCTTCACATTTACCCTTTGAAACAACATCATTCTCTTTTAACAAATGAAGAAGCTAAGGCCCAAGGAACTGTATTTCTACACCCACTGACTACATACCGCAATGATAACACGCAAAAAGAGGGCTCCACTTTGAAGACAGTTTGAAATTGTGGGCTAAAATTAAAAACACAAATATCCTTGAACTGTCTTTCACAGTAAAAATTTGAGGGCAGCTATGATGTTAATCAGAATGAGGATAGTAAGAGGAATCAAGTACAAATGTATACTGACTCACTGCAGTTAACAGAGAAGGGTTCTTAGAAAAATGGGGAGGAAAGTTAAGAACAAAACTGTACCTACAGTATGTACTAATTTTCAAGAAGGAAACCTGCTCTTTTGGCACCAGCCCCTCAAATAACACGTGGCATCCCTTCAAGGGCATTGGGCAGTAGTGGGCCAAGGCACACAGACCTAGGGACATCTTAGACACACATTTGAGTGCTTGTGAGCAATACTCAAGCCAGTGTCACCTAGTAGGGGCCTTCTCAGGCCTGCCCACCAGTCTCCTGAGTATGAAAATTCCTCTTGCCAACAGGAAACTCAACAGCTGCTGACCTCAGATTAACACCCAAGCAGACCAGGGGGTGAGAATTTGGAAAGGGTAGCACTGGACCCAGCTGAAGCCAGCTGAGACAGAACAAAAAGGTGAATCACCAGAGTCACAGAGTGAGTGAGCAAGGCAAAGACAAAAGAAAAGCAGAGCAGACTTTCAGAGCAGGCACACCACTGCCATCCCACCACCACCCAAGTCCTCTGTGAGCACCCCCAGCACTCATGGTTTCAAAGAACTTTGCCAGCCCAAAGTGGGTCAGGCACTGAAACCCAAAGGGAAACTCAGCAGACCCCGGCTCCCACGTAGTCAACCTGAAGATAATGCTGACTCTCTGGGTCGGGGTGGGGGGGGGGAGGGGATAGGTGGCTTCAGAAAACTGCCCTACAATACTTGGAATCCCAGTTACCCTGAGCCATCTGCTTTCTGAAAAGAACAGGGTTTGAAGGTGGCTGTGAAAGCCACCAAGCTGTGGGGCACTGCTTTGCCTTCCCCAACAAGTGTGTCAGCCTCAACTCCGGGACTTATGGGCAATCCAGCAATGGGACAAGAGAGCAGTTTATCATGCCATGAACTAATACAGCAGCGACTTAGTTCTTTGGCCATGACCCACAGTAAGAAATCCATCTTACATCATAACATAGCACACCCACCCATGTAAAACATATATGTGTATATATATATGTATGTGTATGTGTATATATATATATATAAAACAAAAAAATGGTTGTTTCTGAAATGAAACAATACTTACCTTTCTGCATGTTTTGATTGCATTCTGGCATTCCCCATGCTATTTTCTTTTTTTTTTTTTTTTTTGAGACGGAGCCTCAAGCTGTCACCTTGGACAGAGTGCTGTGGCATCACAGCTCACAGCAACCTCCAATTCCTGGGCTCAAGCGAGTCTCTTGCCTCCGCCTCCCAAGTAGCTGGGACCACAGGCGCCCACCACAACGCCCGGCCATTTTTTGGTTGAAGCTGTCATTGTTGTTTGGCGGCCTGGGCTGGATCCGAACCTGCCAGCTCAGGTGTACGTGGCTGGCGCCTTAACCTGTTGAGCCACAGGCGCCAAGCCCCCATGCTATTTTCTTAATGTTTGTTAGAACCCAGTAAATGGATTTCACATCTCAATATTGAATAATCCCAGCTCTGCCACTTATCAGCTGTGTGACCTAGAGCAAGTTACTTAACCTCTCTGTGCCTCAGTTGCTTATAAAGAGGGGATTATAGCAATACTGACTTCAATGAGTTGTTCAGCAGATCGAGCAACTATTAGAAAAGCACCTATAGGTCAGGCATGGTGGCTCACACCTGTAATCCTAGCACTCTGGGAGGCCGAGGCAGATAGACTACTTGAGCTCAGGAGTTCAAGACCAGCCTAAGCAAGAGCAAGACCTCATCTCTACTAAAAATACAAAAACGAGCTGGGTGGTATGGCAGGCACCTGCAGTCCCAGCTACTCAAGAGGTTGAGGCAAGAGAATTGCTTGAGCCCAAGGTTTTGAGGTTGCTGTGAGCTATGCCGTGGCACTCTACCCAGGTCAACAGAATGAGACTGTCTCAAAATAAATAAATTAAATTAAAAAGAAATAAAAATAAAGAAAATAACCTATAAAGTGCTTAATAGTAATTCCCTCCAAATTCCCATTGAGGGAAAGGGAGACTCTGAAAGGATAAGCAACTTGCCCAACATTTCCCTGCAGGTAAAATGTATCACCCAGCCTGGTAAGGAGCTAAGAACTGGGGCACTAGAGCAGGACCATACAGGTTCAGATCCCAGCTCTGCCACTTTCTTGGTTGGCATGTACCCTCCAGCTCACTTCCTTAACTCAGAAGACCCTACCAGTTTTCTGTGGCATAAAAGGGGATCACTTTCACATTAAATCCTCATTCGCCAGACAACTAAGACGACCCTTGACCTATCCTGCTTCAACTGTGGTGGTTCTGGTTTCCCCTAAGGCTGCTAACTTGGATGCCAAGTTGGATCCCATCCATTCAGTTATAGGTGCACCTAAAGACAGAGGCCTTACTGTGCATCAGCCCCGGTGACAGGCCCTGGAGACACAACAGGAGAAAACCCAACTAGGAAGTTTACAATTCAGTGTGGAGGAAGACATTAAAAAATACTCGAACTCATTCTTTCAACAAACATTTATTGAGCACCTGCTAAGTGCCAGGCACTGTGGCAGGCCTGCAGGAATACAGTGGTGAACAAAAGCAGACCATGTCCCTACCCCTCATGGAGCTTACAGTCTAGCAGGGCAGACTCATCCAATAATCCCCTAAGGAAGGTCTAACTATAAACTGAGGTCAGTGCCTTTAAAGAAGAAAATAATGCCCTAGGACAAGGGGCCCTGGCCCAACTACAGAGTCAGGGAAGTCTTAAGGATATTTAGAAGCAAAATGAGCAAGGAAGGAGAGAGAAAAGGGAAGGCTGCTCAGCAATGCTGTGGGGAGGTAATGAATGTAGTGCCCACAAGATGAGCTTGAGGAATCTTTGGGATAGTCATCAAGTGGAGATACCAAGTTTAGATACATGAGGCTGAGGAAAGAGCAAGGAGAAAGAGAAGGGCCAGAGAGTTAAGAGCAAAAGCAGCACAGTGTGGTCCCAAGGCAAGAGAAGACAAAGTGTCTTAAGTAGGAGTGGTGAACCACTCCAAGAAAACCAAAAAACCACCTGTGGACTTTGGCAGATGCAGGGAGCTAAGGCATATTCACATGGGTGAGCACATGGAGAAAGCAAGTGCAGGCAACTCTTGAGAGAGGCATCAGCAGTGAAGGGGAGGAGGGTGATTAGGTGCTGGCAGGAGCTGCAGGGAGAAAATGTGAGGTGAGTAGAGATGGTAGGGATGCTGGTGTGGGTGTAAGTCAACAGGAAAGACTGGATAAGGAGGATGGCAGAAACCCCACCAGGAGAGAAAGGATGATCAGTGATGTTAGGTTCTGAAGCAAGTGGCAGAAAACAGGACCCAGAGCTCAGGGGGACAACTTCCCTAGGGGAGAGGGAACACCTCTTCACCTGTAACATGGGGAGGGAAATCAATCTGAAGGCTTAGGGGCTGCCAGCTGTGGGGAATTTCATTCTCATGGCTTTTATTTTGGTTTTTTGAAGCAGGCGGTAAAGTCTGAAGATAAATAACTGAAAGAATTGCACCAGAGAGGAGTTAAGAATGGATCAGAAAACTATAGCAGAACCGGTAGGCAGGACAGATAATCCTGAACTTGCTTTGTTATGTGACAGGGCTGAATGCTGGACTGATCAGTGCTATGAGAAAGCTGGGGGGCTGAGTTGGTGGTGCACAGGCTTCCCTGGGGAAGTCCTCTTAGAACTGAAGGATCAACATAAGGAGACTGCCAACAGGTACAGGGACAAATATTTCTGGTGAAGGACAGCATAGGCAAAGGCTCTAAGGCAGGAAGGAGAAAGGCCCTTTGGAGTAACAGAAAGACCCCAGTGATAAGAGCTCAGAAAGAGATGCTGGTGTGAGGTTAAGATCAAAAGCTGGTGGGGACAAGATTAGGGCACAGGATAGGGATGCTTGAAGGCCAGGGTGAGGCTTTCTCAGTCTTTAGTTTCAAGAGGAATAGGATACTTCCTAGGGGTGTTTAACCAAGAGCAGGAGGGCTTCTCTCCATACCAGCCCAGGGATTTTGGACTCTGAGAGCCTCAGTTTGCTCATCCAGGAAAGAGGGATTTAAAATATCCAAGAAGGTCATGAGGCTGCCAAGTAAATAAAAAACAGAATGGTCACAGGGCGGGTGGTGCCTGCCTGTGGCTCAGTGAGTGGGGCGCCAGCCCTATATACCGAGGGTGGTGGGTTCAAACC
>CAUYRH010011938.1:0-10061 GCA_963574655.1 Perodicticus potto | reverse complement strand
AAAAATAGCCGGGTGTTGTGGCTGGCGCCTATAGTCCCAGCAACTTGGGAGGCGGAAGCAAGAGACTCGCTTGAGCCCAGGAATTGGAGGTTGCTGTGAGCTGTGATGCCACAGCACTCTATCCAGGGTGACAGCTTGAGGCTCTGTCTCAAAAAAAAAAAAAAAAATTTAATGCAGCCAGGTGTGGTGGCTCACACCTACAATCCTAGGCTGATGCGGGTGGGCTGCTTGAGCTCACAAGTTCAAGATCAGCCTGAGCCAGAGCGAGACCCTATCTCTAAAAAAATAGCCAGGCATTGTGGCGGGTGCCTGTAGTCCCAGCTACTCGGGAGGCTGATCACTTGAGCCCAAGAATTTAAGGCTGCTGTGAGCTATATGCCAGGCACTCTACCCAGGGTGACAAAGTGAGACTCCGTCTCCAGAAAAAATATATGTATGTATATATTTTTAATGCCCAAGTATGTGCTCGCTCAAGAACTGAAGTCCAGGTCACAGTTTCAAAAGAATATGATTTTTGTAATTAAAAATGCTTATAATCTTGGAATGTATGTGAAAAATTAGGCAGCAGAGCAAGAAGAGATGCAACAGAAGAGAGGATTCAAAGAGTGAGCACAGAGTGGCTGACAGGAAGGCAGGTTGCACACAGATGGCGGAGCTGGTGGAAACATATTGTTTTACATGGGTATGCTACTTGACACTTTCACATAGGGCAGTACATATTCATATGTAGGAATAACTACAGGAGACAGAAGGGAAGGCATTATCAGTCCCATCTTAGGGGTGAGGTGTCACCTGTCAAAGTCACAGAACTAGGCAGTAAAAATGCCAAAGCTCGACTTCAGCCAGGTGCTTATTTACCCATCAGCGCCTCTTCCTACTATACCACATAACTACACCATTTAACTTAGGGACATATAGTGTCTGTCCTTAAGTTAAATTCCATAATTTTATAAAAGATGAGTGAATTTTTCTCTGAATTTCTCCAAACATACATAAATGTTTTTGATTGAGCTAGATTCAGGAAAAATAAAGGAAAAAGCACTTTATCTTTTTTCGCCACTGCCTTTTAAACCTGTTCTGTTGAATCATTCTTTTCTATCACTGAATGAAATTTCCTCTTCTACACAATTCAAATAGGAGATAAGTAATGAAATGAATGACACCTACAAAGAGTGTTAACTGTAAGCATAGGATAAATAAAATAAGGCAGAAAAAAATAAAACAAAACAAAGAGAGTCAAGCATAATGGTTCCCAGTTACTCTTATGAACAAATAGCTATTTTCCAAGTGTTAAGAATTCCATTCCTGGTTAATTAGGAAAACATCAATCTCTTCCCTTCTCAACTCATTTGATAAATTATTTATTTATTTTTATTTTTTATTTTTTTTGGCTGGGGTGGGTTTGAACCCGCCACCTCCAGCATATGGGGCCGGCACTCTACTCCTTTGAGCCACAGGCACCACCAACTTATTTGATAAATTACTGTAATTATATTACTCTACATCACCTACAGATAATATACAGTTCTAACTTATGCCACCTATTTGGGGAGTCTAAAATACATAATGAACGTTGTGAGCTTTTTTAGTGCTTAATTTTAAACTTTACTACCGATAGATACATGGAAGGGAAAAATACCAAATATTAAATTCACAAGATGTAAATCATTTTGCTATAGCAGAGCTGATAGAGTACCTGCTTAGCCATTTCTTTCCTTTTTTTCTCTTCTTTGATCTCTTCTTTCCTTTTCTGAATCTCATGAAGGATTTCACGTTGCTGAAATAAATCAAACTACCATCAGATGCCAAGCTCTAAAATGCACACAACATATCAATTCTGGCATCACAGAAAATCTTCTGTGTTTCAATAACTCAAATCTTCTTTCCTAAGAGATGTGAATACACTGAATCTCAGTACAAACTGCAGTTCCATCAGTTTTATCAGAATTCTTATGGGACAGGTATTCCCATTTAAATAGGTGATAGGGCTATGTGGGGAGGGGCATTTATTCTCTGCTCTTCATGTTTCCACATGGAGGGTCTTTCACTTCCGCAATGCTTTGACTTATCAGGTCTCCCCACACTTGTCTTAGCCCTTGCTCTTTGATATCTGTCCGTCTGCAGAGGATAAGCACTTAAGACTGCTCTCTGCCATGGGGTCCAGGGCCAGCGTGGTGGAGGAGGGTTGAGCTATCCTTAGTGTCTGGGCCTGGGGTGGCCATGGCCCAGGCATCATACTCACCTGCCACAGGCCTTGACCTGCATTCTCCAATCAGCTTTCTTAGTATTAAAAGTATTTTGCTCTCCACCCATTTTTTTTACTAAACTTCCAGACTACAAATCAAAGCAATTTAGAGGCTTATAAAAAAAACACACCAGCAATAATACGACATACAGGGTATCCCCCAAACCACCCCAAAGTCACTATACATATGGAAAATGGGTAATTGCAGCTAAATGTACCTTTATTTACAAAACATTCATTACAAGGTCAGACACAGTGGCTCACACCTATAACACTAGCACTCCGGGAGGCTAAGGCGGAAGGATTGCTTAAGCTCAGGAGTTTGACACCATGCTGAGCAAGAATAAGACCCCATCTCTACTAAAAACAGGAAAATTAGCTGGGCGTTGTGCCAGGCACCTATAGTCCCAGCTTACTTAGGAGGCTGAGGCAGGAGGATGACACCTCTAGCTTAGAACAAAAGAGTGAGACTGTCTCAAAAAAAGGAAAAAACCACAAAATATTCTCTACATGTTAACCACCTCTTTGTAAAATGTTATGAATAGTCTGTAAATAAAGGTACATTTAGCTACAATTTCTCATTTTCCCTGTGTATGGTGACTTGGGGGCAACTTTTGGACAGCTTGTATCAACACATATCCTAAACGTTTAGGTAGCTACAGCAGTAAATCAAAAGAAGATTGTTAGCTAAATAGTCACTACCTTCTAATAAAAATGTGCCCTCCTAAAAACAATAATAATAAAAATCTATGGACTCTAAATATTAACTAGGCTACCCAATTTAAATAGGAGATGAGTAACAAAATGAATGACACATACAAAGAGTATTAACTGGAAGTGTAGGATAAACAAAATAAGGCAGGAAAAAATAAAACAAAATAGAGCCAGGCCTAAGAATCTACGAAAAGCAGGAAAAAACAAACCCTTTTAAGTAACTATAGGAAATAATATCTATAAGGAGAAAACTAGAAAGTCTCATCAATAGCTAAAAATCAACGTAGAAATAGTACTGGATGAAAAGTTAAATGAAAATGTAAGTTTACTGCAATTTCAAACAAAATCTGAGGGGGCTTATTTGTTTTGTTTTGGTTTTGAGAAAGCAATTCCACAGTTTGTCTGTAAAAATAAAGGGGTAAGGATGGCTGAGAAAAAAAATAATAATGGAAGACAAAGGGACGAGGAAGGATGGGCTTGATCTGTTAGGTTGTTGAAATACCATCAAGATTCAAAGAGCATGGTAGGCACTCAAGAAAAAAATAGGTGAACAAAATAGATAATTGACAAATAGAACCTAGTACAGATCAATGGTTGAAATATACTATTTTAACACATTAACTTCTGTATGAGTTGTATTTAATGTCAGCTAGCCTGGGGCCTCAGAGAATCTTATATAACTCACCCGTCTCTTGACCTATCTTGACCTAATAAAACACTGTGGCCCCAGGGAAAAAAGCTTTTGTTTTCTAGTATGGCAGTCAACCTGTTAAGCAGCAGTTCTCGACCTGTGGGTTGAGACCCCTTTTTAACAATGAAAATACATTGCAGCATTAGGAAGGCTGAGAACCACTGTGTTAAAGGAAGTATAATAAAGCATTAAATAAGGAATGGGTATTTAAAAAATGTGTTAAGAAAATGTCCAGGAAAAAAAGTTGTTTTTTTTTTTTTAATTTTACAACGTGAACCAAAATAAGTTCCAGATAATTTGATTAAAAGAAGGAAATTTAGACTACATATGTATATTATTAGTTTTTTAGTTTTTATTTTTCATATATCATCTTTGATTTAAAAGATTGTTACATTACGACAGGAGTTTATATCCTTATGCAAACAGATTAAAGAAAAAACACAAACGGTTAATGAACCTCAAAGACAGTTTATTCCCTGACTTTTGCTACTCATTTGGACACGAGTACTTGTCTCACACAGGGAAGAAAACAGCCTTCAAAACTCAGTGAATTCCTGCATAGCTGGATGAGCTCAGAGTCCACAGGAAGCTTCGCTAAACGCTTCCTGTCTCTCTCCTTTTAATATTATGTCAGGAGGGAAATGCTCACAGTAATTTTTAGTTACTCTGGGTGCCTGACTCCTCTCACACGAATCTACCTTTCTTCAATCAAATGAACAAAACACAGATAGTCTGTAGACAGAGAGAGCAGAGCCCATCAAATCTTGACCTTCCAGCTTGCCCCCCGCGGCTCACCTCCTGCTCCTCCTTCCGCCTGGCTTCCAGCAGCCTCTGTTGCTCCTCCTGAGCCCGCCTTTCCAGCATTTCTTCATGGAAAGATTTGGGAGGGGGCTTGTTATGCTCGCTGAGAAATGACTGGACATGGTAAGCCAGTTCAAATATCATCACCTAAATGTGCAAACAAAAACCAACCACAAGTGAGCAAACAACAGGGAGGCATGGCCCAAAGAGGAGCTCCTGGGGAACCACAAAACAAGCTGGCAGTGAGGGGCCCCCTCACAATACTGCTGCTCTTTTTTGAGATAGGGGCTTACTCTGTTGCCCAGGCTAGAGGGCAGTGGTGGTGAAGCAGGAAAGTAAAGGCAGAGCTAAAGATCTGTCCTGGCCACTCTGTACAGGCATTAGCCAAACAGTCTGTAACACTCCACTGTAGCAAAAGTCTCTGTTATCTGCATATCTTTCTCTTGGAAGGCGCTGGGCCTAGATAGTAACCTTGCAACTTCCTTAGCCTTCCCTCACCCTTGAAGACAGGTAGCCTGCCCAAAGTCAAGGGCGCAGGCAGGTCTGTCCTTCCCTCGAGTCCCACCACTTTCATGTTTGTCACGTACCTCACATCCTTCATGACTCTCACGTGCACCCTAGCCCTAAAAAATGTATATAAGAAAGGCAAGAGATTGGGTCGGGGGGCTCGGGTTTTAGGACACTAGTCCGCCGAGTCTCCCGGCCGGAATAAACTCGCTGCTTCCTCTATCGACTGGTGCCTGGAGTCTTCTGTCTGCATCGGTTTTCCTGCTACAGCGGCATCATGACTCACAGCAACTTCAACTCTTGGGCTTAAGCCATCCTCTTGCTTTAGCCTCTCCAGTAGCTGTGACTAAAGGTTATGTGCCACCACACCTGGCTAACTTTTGCATTTTTTGTAGAGATGAGGTCTCACTCTTGCTCAGGCTGGTCTCAAACTCCTGACCTCAAGTGATCCTCCTAGGATACAGGCATGAGCCAGCACACCTGGCCACTTATTCATTTTGGCATGACACATTCTGAATTAGGTATATGATACAACCACAGCAGGAAAAGAGTGAGGGCTCACTGCATTGTGCTGCTATCAAGACAAATCATTACCTAGGTGAGTATAAAATTTCACTTTTCTTTTGTAGACTTATTCAATTTATTGGTATTTTGTATTTAATAAATCCAATAAAATATTTTTCTGTACAAATAAACCTGATAAAATAGTTCAGACTGCATGAATGTAAAAGCTACCTTCCCAATTAGAAAACCTGTCTACATAATGACAGCCTAGAAGAGAAAACTTCTGACTAACAAAACAGCCTTCATCAGTCCACACAGCATAATGACTATTTCACTGGAGGCATAGAGGCAAACATTTAAAGGGCTCATTCTCTCCCTGCTAGAAATGGGCCAGAAGGAAGTTGATTAATACTTACAAAGTTACTTCATTTGCCCTTAGGGAAGTGTTCACAGACCAAAGAAGGAAAAAAACCTCCCTCTCAGACATTCTTTAAGTGAACATAAGAAGAGGTTTTCCTCTACCCCCAGGAGACATAAATCACTCCAGTGTTGGTAAATGGCTGGAACAAGGGTTTCTCAGCCCCAAAATGATGGGGAAAGAGAGCCAGCTTTAGAAGATGAAGAACATGACACAGATTTCTTTTTTCTCAATTATAATGAAGCAATTTAAACTTTTTTGTTTCAGTTATCTGGTCAAAACAGTTTCTCAATGGACTTAACAGAGTAATAAATAATAACAGAAGTCATTGTATACAAGAATATAAAGTTAGCTCATTTTATATTCTACATTTTTTCTCAGGGAATAGAGGCAAAGAAAAGCTCTTGTTGAAGTTAATGCATTTTTTTCTTACACCAGAAGCTGTGGTATTTACTAGATATATGTATTTCAATTTAGACTTGAGAAACACCCTCCTAGATAAAGCCTAAGAAGCAAGTTCTTCTAAGAAGGAAAGGTCTTCTAAAGAAAGATGGAAAAGGAGGCAGTTTCTATTTTATCAAAGAGAGATCACTCCTAAGTCAGACAGAAGGCAAAACCCGAGGGGGTGGGTCCTTTTTACTGATCTACTCAATTAACTAGTGTTTTCTGATCAAACTTACCAAACTGGATGAAAATAACTACTTTCCAAACTGGCTCTGGCCTCTCACCCCGCTGTGCTGCAGGGCTCACTGTCTGGCATCCCTTCAGGCCTCTGCTCAAATCCTAGAGGCCTCTCCTGACCGCCATATACAAACAGAACTCTCGCCCTGACTTCTCTTCCAGCATGCAGAACTACCTAATTTGTGGTACAGTTAGTGACTTTCTGTCCACTGCCCTCTTCCCGGTGTGGCCGAATGGTTTGCTGGCTGCAGTTTTTCCAGTGCCGCAATAGTGAGTGCCTGGTGCATGGCACAGATAAATATTTGGTGACTAATTAATGGAAAATAAATGCATTTGACCTTACTAATTTTGAAAAACAGACTATGCATAAGTTTACTTTTGTGTGAATGATAAATAAAGAGCTGCTATATAGATTTAAAATCATCTGGGGGGGGGCTGGGCGCAGTGATTCATGCCTATAATCCTAGCACTCTGGGAGGCCAAGGCAGGTGGATTACTTGAGCTGACAAGTTTGAGGCCAGCCTGAGCAAAGGCGAGACCCCATCTCTACTAAAAATAGAAAAACTGAGGAAAGAGGATTGCTTGAGCCCAAGAGTTGGAGGTTGCTGTGGGTTATGATGCCATGGCATTCTCCCCAGGTCAACAGCTTGAGATATTGTCTCAAAAAAAATAAATAAAGGGTGGTGCCTGGTGCTCATCGAGTAGGGCGCCGGCCCCATATACTGAAGGTGGTGGGTTCAAGCCCGGCCTCAGCCGAACTGCAAAACAGAAAAATAGCTGGGTGTTGTGGTGGGCGCCTGTAGTCCCAGCTACTTGGGAGGCTGAGGCAGAAGAATCGCCTAAGCCCAGGAGCTGGAGGTTGCTGTGAGCTGTGTGATGCCATGGCACTCTACTGAGGGCAACAAAGTGAGATTCTGTCTCTACAAAAAAAAAAAAAAAGATCATTTGGAGGCAATCAGAAGTACTTAAAAAAAGTCGTTTTTGAAAACCTATTCCCACTGAAATAAAGTGACTCATTATTTTAAAAGTCTGATATCAGTGAAATGTTTCACAACAATGAATCCCTAAGCCACACTTTGACACCTAATTATATTGTATTTTATTTGAAAATGCAAATAACTTCTTTAGAATTATGTATATTTTAGACTTTCTAATACTTAATGGAAACAAATTGAAGGCAAACAAGAACAGAGAGTTGTTCTTAAACAAGGTACATTCCTATGTTTAATGCTCTTTCAAATCTCATTACTTGGAGATGACTTAGATGAATACTGTATAGGCGTACCTTGGGGACATTGTGGGCTCAGTTTTAGACCCCTGCAATAAGTGAATATTGCAATAAGCAAGTCAGTCCTATTTTTTAGTTTCCCAATGCATATAAATTGTTTCCACTGTTAAGTATGCAATAGCATTATGTCTAAAAAACCAAAGTGCACATATTAACTTATTCCTAAAAAAATGCTAAGAATCATCTGAACGGTTTATAATATACGTATAAATATATAATTGTCTCAAAATGAAAAGTTTAATTTAAAAGCATCTGAAAGTTTAGTGAGTCAATCTTTTAGCAGATAGAGCCTCATACCTCAATATTGACAGCTATTGATGATCAGGTTGGTGGCAGCTGAAGGATGGGATGGCTGTGGTTACTTAAACTAAGACAACACTGAAGTCTGCCCCAGTAGCTCACTGTTTTTCACAAAAGATTTCTTCTCTGTAGCACAGGATGCTGCTTGACAGCATTTTACCCAAGAAGAACTTTCAAAATCAAAGTCAACCTTCTCAAACCCTGCCATTGCTTTATCAATTAAGTTTATATAATAGACCCTCTCCAACAGTGGTTCTCAACCTTCCTAAAGCCGCAACCCTTTATTACAGTTCCTGTGGGTCACGACCCACGGGTAAGTTGACAACCCGAGGGACTATAACAAACTGGTTAACATATGGATGTGGTCCACATAAGGAACTAGGCCTCCTCTTCTGTATATGTAGTCTATGAAACTCGGGTCAACATAAAGAGGTGATCAACTATAGAGGTTCTATCACACTCTAAAACCTTTCCTGCAATTTCAACAATGTTCAAAGCATCTTCACCAGGAGTAGATCCCATCTCAAGAAACCATTTTCTTTGCTTGTCCATATCAACCCTTCTTCCATACAAGTGTCATCATGAGATTGTAGCAATTAATGCTTGACAGGTATGAAGGAAAGGGTGTGGGTACCAGGGGTAGCTAGAGAAGAGCAACCTGAGAGATCCTGTGCTAAGGGAACTTCTGTATTTCAATTGTATCAATGGCAATATCCTGGTTACATATTGTACTACAGCACTGCACAAGGTTATCAATAGGCAATCTGGGTAAGGGGTACACAGGATTCTTCTGTATGATTTTTTATAATACATGTATAAATATGTAATTGCCTCAAAATGAAAAGTTTAATTTAAAATAGTTAAAATGTCTAAATAAAAAATCATGAATCCAAGAAACTAGAGAATTTTTTATAGCTGAATTTTCATATAACTCTAGATTAATTTTTACGTAGACATTAGTGCCCCCTTACAGTAAGAAGAACTTTAGAATAATCCCCAAGGCATAGCTTTTTATCCAGGCTGATCTACAATCACTTTCTGTACCTCATCACTTACTAAAGTTTGAGGAAGCAACCAATTAAGTGGGCACAATTTTTATAGCCAAAAGGTACTTCCCGGATTACACAGTGACTCATTGGGTTATGAAATGCAAGCGACTGTATGAGGTGAGTGTCTGAGACAGACATACGTCTAGGGCTAGTCTTTATTTAACTCTTCTTAGTTTTTACATGATGGGATAATTAAAAGCATGAACTGCCTAAGAAAAACAGAGTGCCTGCAGGTCTGTCCCTGGCTAGTAAATCCTCTGGCGACTGTGCGGCCCCGCGCCCGAGCCGGCAGGGCTTCCGCAGGCCTGCCTTCTGCCAGTAACTCCAACTGCAACTGCCAGGCCTCTGGAGGCCCATCCCGGGCAAGGAACTCCCACAGCGACCACCTGGCCCTGCACCCCGTGCTTGCCGGGCTTCCTCAGGCCTGCTGTCTGCTACAGACTCTTCCTGCAACTGCCAGGCCTCTGCAGGTCTGCCCCTGGCCAGGAACTCCCCTGGCAATTGCGCGGGCCTCCACCTGGCACCTGCAGGGCCCCCGCAGGCCCGTCCCTGGCCAGGGACAGTCCTGGCAACCGTGTGGGCCTCCACCTGGCACCCACGGGGCCTCTGCAGGTCAGCCTTCTGTCAGGGACTTCGCTGGTCCACCAGGCCTCTGCAGGCCTGCCCCCAGCCAGGAACTCCCCCTGCAACTGCCTGGCCCTGCATCCCACACTTGCATGGCTTCTGTAGGTCTGCTTTCTGCCAGGGACTCCACCCGTGACCGCCAGGTCCCTGGCCAGGGTCACTCCCGGCAACTGTGCAGGCCTCCTCCTGGCACCCACGGGGCCTATACAGGCCAGCCTTCTTCCAGGGACCCCACCGGC
>CAUYRH010011936.1:0-54884 GCA_963574655.1 Perodicticus potto | reverse complement strand
CTGGGATAAAGCCCACTTGGTCATGGTGTATAATTTGTCTGATGTGTTGTTGGATTCTGTTGGTTAGTATCTTGTTAAATATTTTTGCATCGATATTCATTAGTGATACTGGTCTATAGTTTTCTTTTCTTGTTGGGTCTCTCCATGGTATAGGGATCAAGATGATATTTGCTTCATAGAATGTGTTGGGTAGTATTCCTTCTTTTTCTATATTTTGGAAGAGGTTTAGTAATATAGGTAATAGTTCTTCTTTAAAGGTTTGGTAGAATTCTGATGTGAAGCCATCTGGTCCCGGGCTTTCTTTTTAGGGAGATTTTGTATAGTTAATGCTATTTCAGAACTTGATATAGGCCTGTTCAACATTTCCACTACATTCTGGCTAAGTCTTGGTAGGTGGCGTGCTTAGAAGTATTGGTCGATTTCCTTCAGATTTTCACATTTCTGAGAGTAAAGTTTCTTATAATATTCGTTAAGGATGTTTTGAATTTCTGAGGGGTCTGTTGTTATTTCGTCTTTACCATTTCTGATTGATGAAATTAGAGATTTTACTCTTTTTTCCTGGTTAGGTTAACCAAAGGTTTATCTATTTTATTGACCTTTTCAAAAAACCAACTTTTTGATTTACTGTTCTGTTGTATAATCCTTTTGTTTTCAATTTCATTTAATTCTGCTAATTTTGGTTATTTCTTGTCTTCTGCTGGGTTTGGGGTTGGAATGTTCTTCATTTTCCAGTTGCTTGAGATGTCCCATTAAGTTGTTAACTTCCTCTCTTTCCATTCTCTTGAGGAAGCTTGCAGTGCTCTAAATTTCCCTCTTAGGACTGCCTTCCCAGTATCCAAAAGGTTATGATAATTTGTGTCTTCATTGTTGTTTTGTTCCAAAAATTTGGTAATTTCCTTCTTAATCTCATCTATGACCCATCTATCATTCAGCATAAGTTTATTTATCTTCCGTGTTTTTTATAAGTATGCAGATTCTTGTTGTTACTGAGTTCAACTTTTATCCCATGATGGTCTGTGATGATGCAAGGAATAATTTCTATTCTTTTTTTTTTTTTTTGTAGTTTTTGGCCAGGGCTGGGTTTGAACCCACCACCTCCAGTGTATGGAGCCAGCGCCCTACTCCTTTGAGCCACAGGCACTGCCCATAATTTCTATTCTTTAAATTTACTGAGGTTAGATTTGTGACCTAAGATGTGATCAGTTTTGGAGTATGTCCCATGGGCTGATGAGAAGAATGTGTATTCAGTTTTGTTAGGACGTAATGTTCTGTAGATGCCTGTTAAATCCAAATATTGAATGGTTAAGTTTAAATCTGTAATTTCTTTGCTTAGCTTGTTATTGGAGGATGGATCCCATACTGCTAAAGGGGTGTTAAAATCTCCAACTACTATGGATCTGGAGGAAATCAAGTTGCTCATGTCTATTAGAATTTCTCTTATAAATTGAGGTGCATTTTCATTGGGTGCATGAATATTAATCATTGAAATCTCAGCATATTTAGTATTTCCCTTAACAAATATGAAGTGACCATACTTATCTTTCCTTACTTTTGTTGGTTTAAAGCCTATTGTATCTGCGAATAAAATTGCAACACCTGATTTTTTCTGCTTTCCATTTGCCTGGAATATAGATGATCATCCTTTCACCCTGAGTCTATATTTATCTTTTAAGGTAAGATGAAATTCTTGTATTC
This sequence comes from Perodicticus potto, assembly GCA_963574655.1. Taxonomy (NCBI): domain Eukaryota; kingdom Metazoa; phylum Chordata; class Mammalia; order Primates; family Lorisidae; genus Perodicticus; species Perodicticus potto. Next base: position 53,189 of record CAUYRH010011936.1, on the reverse strand, counting down.
AACAGATATCTGTCCTGAGTTTTTGTATCCAGTCAGCCAGCATGTGCCTCTTTAGAGGACAATTTAAGTCATTCACATTAGTTTAGAATATTGGTAGGCCTAGCAGAATTTTGGGGTTCAAGTTTTTCATAAGACCAGTGGACATTTTTAATCCTTTCACCACCTTGGAAGTTGGAATTTGTCAAAAGTTTCAGAGTTAGTTTACTTTTGTGGTGGAGAATTTCACAGGTCATTATGGAGGATAGATCTGAGGATAGCCTGGAGAGCTGGTTTAGTTATGGCAAATTTCTTCAACGTATGAATGTCATTAAAGTATTTAATTTCTCCATCATAAATGAAACTCAGTTTAGCTGGATACAGTATTCTGGATTGAAAGTTATTTTGTTTTAGGAGATTAAAAGTCGATGACCACCCTTGTCTAGCTTGGAGGGTTTCAGCAGAGAGATCTGCAGTCATTCTAATATTTTTCCCCTTGTAGGTAATATATATATATATATATATATATATATATTTATGTCTGGCTGCTTTCATAATTTCCTCCTTCATATTAACTTTAGTGAAGTTAATTATGATATGCCTGGGGGATGTCTTATTCAGGTTGAATTGTGCTGGGTTCTGAAACTGCTATCTGAATTTCAGTATCTCTTGGCATGTCTGAAAAGTTCTGTTTCTCGTTCATAAGCTCAGAAAGAAGATCCTCTGTGCCTTGAGAAGCTACTTCATCTCCTTCACGGATCCCTATAAGATGAATATTGGTTTTCTTTGAATTATCCCAGAGCTCTCTGAGAGAATGATCCATTTTTGCTCTCCACTTCTCTTCTTCCACAAGAAGTGCAGATATTCTGGTCTCTGCAGGGGCTAGGCTTCTAGACCAGCTAGGCCAGCGGGGAAGGGTAGACTGTAAGTTCAAGGTGGCAAGGAAAATATTTGTTTAAACTTTGTGCCAGACAAGAGAATTCCTGGTCTCACAACAGGGTCTCTCTGGAGAAGGAGTTCCAGCTTCTAGCAATTCCCTCTGATGGGGTGAGGGAGGAGAGCCTCAGTTCGTCACTCACTAGTAGAGATTCCACAGCAAGCAAGCACCTCTCTTAGGGGAGGGGACAGCCACATGTCCTCTTTGGGATAAAATCTGTACCTGAAATTTGTTTCCTTGGATTTGAAGCTTCCCTTAGCAGGGAAGACGTGCAATTATCTATCTCTCCTCTCAGCTAGGCTCCCCACCTTCAGCTTTGTTGGGTTCTTTTTGGCCATTATCTCTCCCTCTGGACTGGAGCTTCTGTTGAAAGCTGGTTCCAGTCAGCTTTCATCCCCCATTCCTTCTTGTTCTTGTTGAATGTGAAAATTGGAGTTAGGGAAAGTAGCCAACCAAAGGATTTAGCAAAACACAAAACAGGTTGAAACCAAACGAGCAAATAAACAGACAAAAAGGCTACCAGACACACAAGCACACAGATGCATGGAAAATCAGAAACATATAAACATACAGACAAAAAACAACTATAATAAAAATGATGATAATCATAAAATAACAAAGGAAAAAAAAACTCTAAAAATGTGAAGTAAGCACCCTCAGCAACCATAAGAAGGGAAGAAGAGGAAGAGTTAAAAAAAAATAGTACTAATAAAAAAAGGAAAAAAAGAATTAACAATAACTCCTACAAGAAAAGGATGAAAAAAGAAACAAATAAAACACAAACCACAAAAATATTATTCTTTTATATAGAAATATACAACTATACGTGTGATGTAGGGGTCAACTTTAGTAGGAATATATTTATATTGCATTATACCTTCTGGACACCAAGTGGCACTGTGAGCAGTTCTCAGGCTTATATCTGTTTCAAGGTTTACATGGTTACCACAGTTACCACCGTGCCTGGCCCTTGGGAGGAGGTTCCTGTGGCCATGCCATTTCTGAAATTTCATAATATGCCTGTTTCCTAAGTGGCCACCTAACCTTGGCTGTCCTGTTCCAGACGTTACCCCTATCTGACCTCCAAATTTGGGCAAGAGTCCACACTTCACCAATTTTTCCACTCAGCTCCTAGTTTCCCAGAACTGGGAATTGTAATCTTCTATGGTGGAGGGGCTGGTTGCCACTGGTGCCCAGGCTTCAGAGCGGAGCTGAGACTTTTCCATCAGTTTCCATGCAATCTGCCAGTTCACTGCACACCCCGACTTGCCAGTCTACACCAATATTCCCTGCCAGGAACAATTTAGCTCATTCATTCACACCTGCTGTTCTGGAAAAAGGTGCCTGTGGTAGTCGCCATTTCTGACATTTCAAAATGTGTCTGTTTCCTAGGCAGGATCCTTTCCCCTTAATTTTCTTTCAGGCTGCCTAGCCCACTGCTACTCTGAATGGCACCCCTTTCTGGTCACCAAATTCCACTCAGGAGTTCACACTTCACTGAAATTTCCACAAAACACCTAGTTTCCCCATGAACTGGGAACTGCAGTCCTCTGTGGGGGAGGGGCTGGTTGTTACCACTTTAGGCTGCTGGGTGCAGGCAGCTGGCTGTGGGCACTGCTTCAACAGTGGCATGGAAATTTCTCTAGCAGACTCTGTAGCTCCTGGTTACATTTGAAGTTCAGTAATCCACCATTTGCCTGCATACCCCTAACTGCCTGTCTCCATGTGGGGAAAAGATCTAGCTCCCTCACTCTCAGCTGATGATTTGGGAGAGTTGGGCTAAACATCCATCCCATCTGCCATCATGCTCTGCCTCCTGAAATGTCTTTAACTCAGGTTTCAGGTTTAAAAAATCATGGACCCACTCAAGGGAAAATGTCATTTAATGGGGGGGGAGGGAATCAGCTTCTCTGTCTGCTCTCTCTTGTTGGCCATAAGCTTGCTGTCTTTTAAAGCCACTTTGCTTTCTCACAGCTTCATTATTTCTCCCAAAATGCCCTTTTATAGATCCAGTTTCCCAATGATATCAAAGGACGACTATATTATAAATAGTGCATGTAAAGTGTTTTGTAGTTCTCAAAGGTAATGGTTGAAATATAAGAAGTGTTCAGTGAATAACCTCTGCAAATATTATTGTTTTTATTATTACATAACAGATAGTAAAAGAGTTCAGTTGACTTTAAGATCACTTTCAATTCAAGAATGCTATGATTTTTGATAGATTCAAGAATTAGCATGGACAAAGATCCTTAGGTATAGAGTAATTAGGCCCAAGATAACATCAGAACCTTTTCATGACTGGATTCTTTTATGATATTCAAGTCATAGCTTAACTGTTACCTCTAGATTTAAGTCCTTTCCTGGACTTTAATTTGAAATACAGTCTCCTATCTTCATAGGTCATTCTCTATCATGTTATTTTGTTTTATTTTAATGGTACCACCCACCATTAATGGATATTTGATTGCAAAATTTTTATCTCCTGTATCTCTAAAGGATGTGTATCTCTAAAGAAGTAGAGGAGAGTCCCAAAGGTATGGAACTTCTAGTTAATGTTTTTACGGTGGAAAATTTCCTAAGTATTCCCAGTGACTCAGACATACAGTTACTAGATGGCTATTGAACATCAGGAGAACTTAATTCAAATAGAGCATCTCCTAGACAAATTGTAATTAACCTGGCCAACGACAAGATTAAAGACAAAATTCTACAAGCAGCAAGGCATAAACAGCATCTGACAATTGACCTACACAGGTACACTAACCAGATTAATAGCTTATTTCTAGTGGAAATTGTGCAAGGTAGAAAAGAGTGAGTTTCTGGCTTCAATCTTCTCAAACAAGTCAACCACTTGCCTAGGATTCTATATCATGTAAAACTAAGTGTCATCTTTGATGAATAAATCAAATATTTTCCTGAAATGCCAAGTTTGAGGAAAGTTGTCTCCACTGGCTAGCCCTACAGGATGTACAAAGAAATGCAGTCTTCTAATGGAATGGTCTTCCAGGAAAGTAAAACTACCAAGTAACTAAAGGACAAATCTTAGTTACCATAATCCCCCAAGTGATAAAACAAAACAACAGCATCCCTCAGAACACGATGAACAGAAATCCACCCTACTTATCAATTACCTCAATTAATATGTATTTTGAACTCTTAATTGAGGAGACATAAGCTGTCTGATTGCATAAAAATAATTCAGTCCTAATATTGGTTGTCTTCAGGAAATGCATCTAACTCCTAAGGACAAATTAAGACTCAGAGAGAAAGGTTGGAGAACAATATTTCATGTTAATGGTAACCAAAATAAAGCAGAGTTGCAACATTCATAGACAATACCATTGGCTTTAAAGCAACAAATGTATAGAGAGAAAAAAAACAGAGATTGATGTTATAGACTGATCAAGGGAAAAATTAAACAAAATATATCAAACCTAAATACTTATGCACCCACCTAATGCTCCCAGATTTGTGAAACAAATTTTACTTGATCCAAACAAAATGATAAATAATAACATCATAATAGCCAGGGATTTCAATACTCCACAGATAGAACTGGCTGTATCATTCAAGTAGAGACTAAACAAAGAAACTTTTAACTTGTACAAGACTTAGAAGGAATGGGGTTAGTAGATATCAATAGAACATTTCACCCCAATACTAGTGAATATAAGTTTTTCTCATCAGCTCATGGATCATTTCCTAAGATTGATCATATCCTAGGTCACAAATAAAACCTCAATAAATTTAATAAAATAGATATTGCACCAGGTATCTTTACTAACCACAAATAATAAAAGTAGAACTCAAATCCAACAGAATACTCACCACTACACAAAGTGAGAGAAGCTAAACAATTACTGAGCAATGGGTGGGTCAGTAGGAGAGAAAAAGGGAACTCAGATACCTTGCACAAAACATTAATTAGGCCACAAGCTATTGAAATCTATGGGATACTACAAAAGTAGTCCTAAGAAGGAAATACATTGCCTTAAATGCACACATTCAGAAACCAGAAAAAAGTGAAATTGACAATCTAATATTTATCTCAGGAAGATTAATTTAAAAAATGCTGTTTCTTTCAAAATATAAACAAAATTGATAACTTTCAGCCAGGTTAACCAGAAAGGGAAAAATGAGATTTCTAATATGTTAAATCAGAAACAAAAAAGAGGGAATAACATCATATACCACATAAATAAAAAATTTAATCACTGAATACTGCAAAAACCTCTATGCTCAAAAGTTTGAAAATGTGGAGGAAATGTACAATCTCCTGGAACCACCTCCCTCCCTAAAATCAACCACGAAGAAATAGAACTCTTGACAGGCCAATATCAAGCACCAATACTGAAGAAACAATAGAGAAAAAGGCCAAAAAAATAGTCAGGATCACACAGTTGCACACAAGGATTCTACCAAGCTGTCTGACATATTGTAAAGGCAAGAACTACCTGTAATTACTTCTCTATAGCATATATTGTCCATATATCAAAACCAGAAATGGATGCAGCAAAAACAATAAAACTACAGACCAATTATCTTTAATGAACATTGCCATAAAAACACTAAATAAGACTCAGCAGCAGAATTCAGCTACACATTTCAAAAATAATTCATCATGATCAGGTTGGCTTCATTCCAGGGATGCAAAGCTGATTAAACTTATGCACATCTAAAAACATAATTTAATAGATGAAATGTAGAAAAAAAATAAAGACCCTATAATCCTCTCACTAGATGCAGAAAGGGCATTTAATAAAATTCAGCATCCTCTTTTAAATAAGAATATTAAAGTCAATTGCCACAGGTAGAGAATTCCTTAAATTAATAGAAGCCATCTATAACAAACCCACAGCCAACATCATATTGAATGAGGAAAAATTGAAAATATTCCTACTTGAAACTGGAGGAAGACAAGGCTGTCTACTATGACCACTACAATTCAACAGAGTGCTGGAAGTCCTTTGCAAAGCATTCAGACAGATTCTACAAAGTACTCAAGCAAATCAATAACGAATGATCAAACAATCTGATTTATAACAAGGCAAGAGATATGTACAGAAACTTGTATCATAGGACATATTAGTGGCCAACAAACACACAAAAAATGTTAATTGTTGCTAATCATCAGAGAAATGGAAATCAAAACCACATTGAGATACCACTTAACCCCAGTAAGAATGATCCACAGCATAAGAACCCCCAAAAACAAATGCTTGAATGGGTATGGAGAGAAAGGAACATTCATACACTATTAGTAGGACTGTAAACTAGTACAGCCTCTGTAGAAAGAAGTATGGAGATTCCTCCTCCAAGAACTAAAACTAGGCCCAGCATTGGATCCCATGATATTATAACTGTCCATTTACACAATGCAAACAATGCATTTTATCATAGACATTTTCACTCAAATGTTTATAACAGCACAATTCACAATCATGAATATGTGGAAACACCCCAAAGGCCCTTCAACACATTAATCAATTAATAAACTGTGGTGTATGTAAACCGTGGAAGCCATACAGCCATTAAAAAGATGGAGATTTTCTATCTTTTGTAACCACTTGTATGGAATTTGAGAAAATCTTCCTGAGCAAAGTATTTCAAGATGGAAAAACAAGTACCACATGTACTCTTTATTCCATTGCCTGATCTAGCAGATTAACTACATGCTCACATGAGAGAAAAACTCAATCCAACTTGGGTTGGGGGATAAAGTGATTGAGTAACTTCTCACCCAATGGGTGCAACACAAATATATTCCTACTGAATTCAGAATCTCTAGCCATATATATGTATATACATGCACACACAAAAACATACATACATATATATATATATATATACACTTTTATGTATATATGTGTATATATATTTTTTCTTTATTTTTTTCTTGTTCTTACTGTTGTTAGTATTTTCTTTTTCTTTTTTCCTGTTGTTCTTTCATTTATTCGTTACTGAGGGTTCTTATCTCTGATTATTTAGGGATTTTCAATATTTTGTATTTATGTAATTTGTTTTTTGTTTTTTTGTATGGTTGGTTCATTTCTTAACTTTTGTCTTCATTTTCTTCAAGAACAAGAACTTCTGTATTTTTTTGATACAATATTTAGACTCATTTATTCTCTCTCCATATTTCACTCCAGTACATTCTCTGTTTGGGCAGCCACTCTTCTACCTTTCTCATCCCTTCCACAGTAATTGCCTCTACAATAGCTAAGATAGCCCTACCTCTTTTCTTGTCTTTCTCCTTTCTTTCTTCACTCCATTTCCCTCTCACTCCTTTATTACATACAATGGTATTTTTAATTTCCTTTAACTATTCTTATGTTAACATTGTTATTATTATTGTTATTTAATTATTATTATGATTATTATTTTTTTTTGCTCAGAGCCAGTGGAACACAGCTCTAGCTTGGCAGGTAGGCCACAGAAGGTATCTGGCTCAAGGGGGCTAAGAGACCTTTCTACCTTTGGCCCTAGGAAGACAGTATTGCCAAGACCACACTGAAGAATTTTTCTGTTTTACTCTTACTTAATTTTTTCTTAGTGTTTTTCATTTGTGCTCTTTTCTCTCCATTCCTAGTTTTGGGAGAGGAAGATTCTGGCTCTGCTCAGGCTAGTAAGTACCACCTGATTTTGAGGAATCCTCCTGGTCCAGTCCCCTCAAAACCCTTGAGTTACAAGTGTGACCTTAGCACCACCCTGATCAATACCATTTCTTCCAACACTCTCAGCCTCTCTTCCTGACCTCTATCTCTCTTCTATTCTCCAAGTTATTTTTCTCTTTTCTTCTGTTATTATTCCTTCCATTTTTTTCTTTTCTTCTTTTTCTTTTTTTTAGTCTTTCCTTCATTTTTACACTTTCTTTCTATTCCCACTGTTTGTTCCTGACTGCTCCTTACTTTTCCCCTCATTTTGGCTTCACACCAAGATGTCTCTTCATCACATAAACAATGAGACAAGGTAATTTGGAACCCTCCATCCAATCTCACCCTACCAGCTCTATTAACCAAGCTGCAGAAAATAATCATGGGGTGGAACCAGCAAAAGAACTCTGGCAACATGAATAATCAGAGTAGAGCAACTCTCCCAAGGAATGGCAAGGGAGATATATCAAAAGATGCCATTCATAAAAAAAATGGCTGAAATGTCAGAAATAGAATTCAGAATATAGTAGGCAATTAAGATGAATAGAGTGGAGGAAAAGATGGAAATAGAAATCCAAAGAGTTGTGCAAAAGTTGTCTCAAAAAATTAATGAATTCAAAGACAAAATCACCAAGAATATGGAAATAATGAGAAAGGAGATAGCAGAGCTCAAGAAATGGAAAACTTATTCAAGGAGCTCCACAGTACATTAGAATTTCCTCAGTAATACAGTTGAACAGGCAAAAGAAAGGATCTATGATATTAAAGACAAAGCTTTTCAACTTTCTCAAATGCTCAAAGAGGCAGACAAATGGAAGCACAAACTGATCTCCCTGATCAGAGTTGTGGGACCACTCCAAAAGATCAAACATTGGTCTTATAGGAATTCCTGAAGAAGAAAACGATGGTCCTAAAGGCACAGGATACTCTACCCCAAATATTGTGGAGGAGAATTTCCAAAGCATTGAAAGAGATACAGAAATTCAGATAGTAGACAGTTTGAGAACCCCAGTGAGACTATATCAAAATAAAGCATCTCATAGACACATTGTAATTACTTTTCCAAAGTTAATATGAAAGAGAAAATTCTGCAACCAGCAGGACATAAGATAAGTGATACCTACAAAGGGAGAAATATTAAAATGACTACAGATCTCTCAGGTGAAACCTTTCAAGCCAGAAGAGGATGGTCATTGACCTTCAAGCTCCTAAAACAAAACATTTTCCAGCCAAGGATCCTGCGTCCAACTAAACTGAGCTTCATTTTTAATGGAGAAATCAAATACTTTAATGACATACACATGTTGAAGGAATTTTCCATTACTAAACCCGCTCTCCAGGGTGTGCTCAGATCCATCCTCCATAATAATCATCAAAATGGTCTACCACCAAAGTAAACTCACCCAGAAATTATTGACCACAACCTAACTTCCATAGTGGTGAAACGATTGAAAACATCCACTGGACATTTGAAAAATAAGACATGCAAAACACTTCCATGCTTATCAATTCTCAATTAATGTGAATGACTTAAATTTCCCTCTAAAGATGCATAGGCTGGCTGCTTTGACACATAAACTCAGACCAGATATCTGTTATATACAAGAGTCTCATCTTACCTTAAAGGAGAAAAATAGACTCAAGGTGAAGGGATGGACATCTATAATACAGGGTAATAGAAATCACAAAAAAGTAGGGGTTGCAATTTTATTGGCAGATACAATAGGCTTTAAACCAACAAAGATAAACAAAGATAAGAATAGTCAAGGGAAGCATTCAACATGAAGAGATTTCAATAATCAATATTTATGCACCCTACCAGAATGCTCTTCAATTTATAAAGCAAACCATAACAGACATGAACAATTTGACATATTTATGCATTATACTAGTTGGAGATTTCAACACCTATTCAACAGTTTTGGATATATCCTACAATAAGAAACTAAATAAAGAAATAATAGACTTAAACTTCACCCTAGATAAAAATGGACTTAACAGATGTCTACAGAACATTTTATCCTAATAAAACTGACTACACATTCTTCTCATCTTTGCATGGACCATCCTGTAATATTGATAATATCTTAGGACACAAATCTAACCTCAGCAAATTTAAAAGAAAAGAAATTAATCCTTGTATCTTCTTAAATGATCACAGAATAAAACTTTAACTCAACAGTAACAGGAATCTTCATATTCAGACAAAGTCATGGATAAATAAATAACCTTATGCTGAATGATATCTGGGTCAAAGATGAGATTAAGAAATAACCAAATTTTTGGAACAAAATGTTAATGAAGACACAAATTATCAAAACCTGTGGGATACTAAAAAGGCAATCCTAAAAGGGAAATTTATTGCATTAGAAGCCTTCATCAAGAAAACAGAACATCTACAGACATTTAACAGACATCTACAGAATATTTCATACTAACAAAACTGAATACAAATTCTTCTCATCAGCCTATGGAACATACTCCAAAATCGATCGCATCTTAGGTCACAAGTCTAAACTCAGCAAATTTAAACGAATACAAATTATTTCTTGCATCTTCTTGGACCACCATGGAATAAAAGTTGAACTCAGTAACAACAGGAATCTGCATACTCATGCAAAAACATGGAAGCTAAATAACCCTATGCTGAATGATATAAGGGTCATAGACAAGATTAAGAAGGAAATTACCAAATTTTTTGGAACAAAACTACAATGAAGACATGAATTACCAGAATCTCTGGGATACTACAAAGGCAATCCTACAAGAGAAATTTATAGCACTGAAAGCCTTCCTCAAGAGAACAGAAAGAGAGGAAGTTAACAACTTAATGGAACATCTCAAGCAACTGGAAAGGAAGAACATTCCAATCCCAAACCCAGCAGAAGAAAAGAGATAAACAAAATATTATTCAATATATCTATGAATACAAAATTTTGTTATTTGAAAAATAAACCTTTGGCCAATCTAACCAAAAACAGTAAATTAAAGCCCCTAATATCATCAATCAGAAATGACAAAGGCAAAATAAGACACCTCAGAAATTCAAAAAATTCTTAATGAATACTACAAAAAACTCTATTCTCAGAAATATGAAAATCTGAAAGAAATTGACCAATACTTGGAAGCACGCTACCTTCCTAGACTTACCCAGAAAGAATTCTCCATTATTTTTTGATTATCTTTTCCTCCTTGATTGAATCTATGTGTCTTTTACCTTTTGTTTCTATTTTTTCTTTTTTTTTAAATGGAGTGGGTTAATTTTACTTTCTATGAAGTGATTTCAATTTATTCTTTTCAGTAATTTGTTTTAAGGCATTTGGTGTTATTTTTTATAGTATTCTATTTTTATCTTATTGATATCATTTCTTCCTGAAGACTAATTTGATTCTTTTTTGAGTTCTCCTGTGATTTCCAAAATATTTAGGTTTCCCACTGAGTCTGTTAACCTTTATGCATATCCTCTTGCAAAGCATTGGTCTTCCTCAGATGTCTGATGATTCTAGTTGTAGTTTCATATCTGATGATGAAAGAGCAGGCTGCTGATTCAGGGCTGCTCGAGACAATGTTCTCCACTCGGGCTGGGCATTTTGCTGTTCTGTGAGTCTGTTGCTGGAATGGCATGTCTGACTGGCAGTTTGGTGTCCTCCTTGGCTGGAGGATTTTGCTTTCAGATGTAGGGACTGTTAGCAGCCATTGGACATGCCTGCCCCAGCCCCTGGCTACTCTGAGAGAGCTTTGCTCTGGAGACCCCATGTCCATACTCTGTTTTAATATTCCACAGAAAATCCATTACTTTTTGCCTGTACACATGCACACACACATACACACACACATTACGTATGCAACAACTTTCGTGGCTTTGGTTGTCTTCCCTTTGTTTTCAGTTATGCTAACACACTGCCTGGCCCTGCGTCAGAATGCACTAAGTGTTTTCAATGGCCATATAATAGTACGTGTAACACAGAGCTTTTATGTATTTGCTTCTGAGGGTTCACCGCTCATTAAGATATGTCCTCTGTACCTGAGCAGCTCATAGTCTGGCTTCTAATGGAAAAACCAGGTGTGTAAATAAATCACTATTATAAAGAGAGATAAGAGGGGTAGAATGTGGTTGCCCAAAGTGCTGGATATATTGAGAAAAAGGGATTAAGTCTGAACCTGTGTGTGTGTATGTGAGAGAGAGAGAGAGAAAAGCTACAGACAGGAGGTGGCATATCTAGAGGCAGAAGAGCCTATTGGCTGAAAGCATCTTCTGGAACCAGGTTGCTTGAATTGGAATCTTGCCCTGTCACCGACTAGCCCTGTTCCTGGACAAGTTCTGCTGTTTTTGCTGGCTCCCCTTCCCTGTGAAATGGGCGTACCTTAATAGTCCTGACCACTTAGGGTTTTTTGAGGGTTAAATGAATCACTATGTGTAAAATGCTTCAATGATGCCTTTCACTCAGTACGTGTGAGCTCGTGTTATTGCTATTATTTTTCAATGTGGCCTCTGATGGTAAGTTCATAGCCAGAGGACAGGCAGAGGTTACCGCAGGGGAGATAAGCGCTATGGGAGGAGGCACTGTGGCATGGAAAGTGCAGCCACAGTTAGAGAGAGGGAGTGATTGGATATGACCATATGACAAGAGCGCAGGGTTCCAGGGCTTTTGCCAAAATAAAACCAAAAGGAGCTGGGCAGATCCCAGGAGGCTTGGAAGCTATGAAGTAGCTGCTTACACAGCCGCCTCCCATTGCATTCTGGCTTGAGGTACTGTCTGTGTATTAAGTAACACTACTTAATGAAGTTAGGGATTCGTTAACATAGGTAATTTTTAAAACTTCTGGAGGCCCCATTTAATAGGTGGTGTGAACAAATTGGAGACAGTAGGAACAGACAGAAATATCTCTCTGTGGAAGTGACAGGATTAAAAATAATTGAATGAAAAGGTATGTAGTTCAGGGTGAGGGGAGGGGTTAGTTAAGAGGGCTAGACTTCTAGAGAACTTCGAACTATGAAATCTTGTCCAGTGTGTGGATGGTTTAGAAAGATTTTGGAGAGATGTGAGCAAGAGATTTCTAACCCTGCAGAGCTACCATACGATGCAGTGGCTTGCCCTGTGAGACAGCAGGCATGCAGTCACTGGAAGTGCCCTTGCAAATGGAGGTTGCTGGATGAGTGTTGATGAGGGGGCGGGGGAACGTCTGCATGGGGTGGGCCCATATTGCCCAAGGTTTCTCTCAATTCCAAGTGTGCATGGCCTCCAGGGCAGAACCCAGTTCTGAGTTTCTCCTGCTGCAGTATCAGCACCTCCTCTACTCCGTCATGGGTTACAGATGTGTGGTTCACTTTGTTTGAGATGTTTCAAGACTAAAGGGAAGGACTGGTTACTCAAGCAATCAGACTGGGACTGAGCTCTATGACCATTCTTGCTTGCCATAACATTGGGATGTCTGCCCAACCCAGACCCGAAATAGCTTTAAACAATCTTTAGTCACTGTTTCTCACCCTCTGATTAATCATGGCCTGTGTTCTTTCTAAAGATCAGACTGTATTCCCCATACCACTCAACCTGCTTCCTCTGTTTTGCTGCAATAACTCCCAATCCCTGCCTTGCGATCTGGGAGGGTCCTGACCTGCGGCCACCTCCACAAGGCCTGGGTGGAAGGCCGTGCGTGCTGGACTCCTCTCAGATCCAGCTCCTACTTTGCCTTGGCTTCTTCCAGGCCTTCATCTGAAGAATGAGGCTGCTTTTTTTCTTTTAATGTCTCCTCTCGTGCCTTTACCCAACGTTCTCAAGCCCCCAAAGTCATTATTTTTCATTCAGGAGGCTTTTACAAGTCCAGTTTCATCCTTAAAGATTCATTGGTACCACAAGATTGAAGCCAGCATGGAAAGCTTCAAACAGGGCTGCCTGGGACGGAGGCTTTAGGGCTTGTCTAAGTCTTCAAAGGATTAAACTCAAACGGTATTTCCACAGGAAGGTGGAGAACCTGAGGAAACTGAAACAATTTTTCTACAGTCTGGCCACTGATCCTTGCCAAGGATGCCAGTTTGCCCGTGTTTTATACTGCACTGCACAAAATAAACACTGTGCACAAAGAGTGCTAATTGCTTCATTTATTCTCCCATTTAGCCAGGGAAGTATCAGAGCTTAGGCAGCCCTAGAATGGAAAATCACATGTTGAAGAGAAAATAACCACAGTGAAAGAATGACAATGCAATTCAGGTTCTGCTTGTTCATGTATTTTATTTATCCAGTAGGAAGAAAAAAAAAAAAAAACGACAGAACTCTAAAGTGGCACAATTCTGAGAGAATACCAAGGTCACATTTTCCATTTTCCTCAATCTAACTTAAATCCACAGATTAAATAAGGTGCAAGGGATGAAACGAACATCTTGCTGGGGAATAAAACATCTTATTTGACAATGAAAACCCTTTTTAAGGGTAACCCTTTTTAAGGGTACCTTTTTAAGGGTTATCTTTTTAAGGGTTACCTTTTTAAGGGTAACCCTTTTTAAGGTTAATATCTGCCCAGGGATGTCTTATTTGAAGATGGCTTACTTTTTTCTTTATAAAAAATATGACAGCATTATATAAACTGCTGGGGTTGGATATTTAACCGTAGGTAGTATAAAGCCTGCTGACTTGGTGACTTTCCAGGAGTCTAAAATTCTGAAATCAGAGCCACAAATTTCCGAGGTGATGAGAGCCATAAAAGTATCATTAAACATCCATGAGGGAGATACTTGATGACACGTGGCAAAAAGGAATGTCAAATGTTTGAAGAGGGAGGGTGCTCAGACACTGCAGTCCAGGACTCTCCTTATGCTGATGGTGAGAGTGAGGCTCGGGATTGCCCTGACACCATTCAGCTAGTTGTTAGAAGGAACTCAGAATTCCTGGTTTCTAAGACAATGCTTTTGGACACCGTGCAAATAGAGACTCCTAATATTAATTTCTTTGTCGAGATTCTAAAATTGGCCATTTTAGCTATAAAAAGAAAATCCGGAGAAAACAGAGATTTGTGGAGAATGCTGATCACTTTGTATCTAATCTCAGGAACCTCCTGTTAAGATATAGTTCAAAGACTGGTATTTGGGTCAAGCTCAGAGAATTCCATGTTTCTGTGAACATACATGACAATGTCTTACACATAGTGAGACAGGAGTGGAAGACAGCACCACGCAGGAAAGATTAGAAACCCAATATTAGAAAATAAAATGGTCCACATTAGTCACTGGTGGGCTGCTCTAAACTGTTCAGCACTCCCAAATAACACGGAAAATAACACAAAGTAAGTCACAAGACATGAAAGAGGTGTTGCCGAAGGCTCCTGCTGGGCACGCAGAGACACCCTGTGAGCAGCTGGCTGTGTGTGCACGGTTGACACACAGCATCAGCCTTTCAACACAGCCACCTGAACTGAGCGAGTGTGAGCTCGCCCCTTATGCTGCCCACAGTGGAACACGGCCCTGGGGCAGGCCACGCCAAATCCTTGTCATCTCAAAAACTGGCCTGCTCCATTCAACCACCTGTGTAAATCGGACAGGGAGGACTCTGGTGGGAAACACTTCAGGTTGCTGATAGAGGCTGGACATTTTGCACCCTGGACAAGGTGACTGGAATCTTTGTTTCCCCTGGGCCTGGAGCTTTAGTAATGGGCTGGATGTGGGCCTTGATGTCTGCAATCCGCTCTTTAAACTTCTGCTGAAGGAATTTTTCTTCTTTGGAGTAGCTTTTTGCAAACACAGACATCAGCAGGCACCCTGCCATGGTTGTGCCCCCGATGCAGAAGAGAATGGCTCCCGCCAGCTTGTACATGTCAAGGGCACCGTTAAACTGGATGGCATGGGCATCAACCACCACAAAATCAGCTTCACCAAATGCTTCAATTTTGGGGGGTACAAGAAAGCCCACCGCCAGAACAGTCAATCCGAGAAGCACGAAGACTGTACCTGAGATGAGTCCGACCTAGAGGAAGGAAACAGAAGAAGAAAGACTGAGGAAGGAGCTTCAGTTCTCCGCTGAGCCCGCTGGGACAGGACTTGTCCTCCTTTTGAGAGAATATTCCTAGTTCCCCAAAACTGGCATGAAAACCAAGAAGGTGAAAGGAAGACTTTCCTGATTTTAATGCTAGCCAGAAACTGCAGCACTGGGTCTTGAATTCTTTCGTTGTTTTATTTGGTCTTGAGGAAGAGAAAAGCAGCCCAGATATCCAGGAGCTGGCCTGACCCTATCCCCCAGGCCTTCGTATTGTAGAAGCCGGCTAGGGAACTCACACAAAGCTGTTCTCCCATTGGGCACATTCACTCTCAGAGGACATTAACACCAGGCAAACATATTCTGTGACCCTAATGAAGTAAGACAAAACAATGCCCCTTTATAATTCTATCTTAACAAAGACAAAAACAAAGCCATTGTGCAGACCACAAGTTACCAAACAATCCCTTCTCCTGACTAATATAAATGACTGCTGCTTCTTTACCCTTTATAGCTTTAGTCTTATTCTCGTCTGCCCTCCCTACATGTAAGATTTATGAAGATACTCAATCATAGCATCGTCCCTGGCAATTCACAGTGAACTCATGCTTCATCAGACCCTCTCCCAAATCACCCGGCTAAAGTTCACATCTTATAATACTTCCTGTTGCACAGTCTCTTACTGAAATGCCCCATATCCCCTATGGTGTCATTCTCTCTCACTGCAATGAGTAATTAATCCCACTTGTTCAGCATTACAGGTATGTTCCTGGTGGTTTTGGCTGGAGGACATTCACAGTCTTTGTAACTCCCCACCTCTTTTTCAAGTAAGCAGAGAAGGAACCATAATTGCCAGTTTACACATTAGGAAATGTAGCTTCTGAGAGGGTAAATCAGAGATGGCCAGCTTGCAAGGTGCGGAAGGAGGGCTTAGAAAACCTGCCCTCGTTCTCGCTCACAGGTAACTATTTGGGCTGTGCTTGTGCAGGTACTAACACCTGTTAAGAGTAGCAGATGGAGGTTAAACTGCAGTAGCTCAAGTTCTAATGCTGAAGATGGAAAGTGACATGGTTGAAGCACACGGATTTGGAAGGAACACAATCAAGCTGGGATTCTAACATTGCCACCTAGCACTTGAATCACAAAAGGAAAGTTACTTAAATGTTCTGGATAACTTCCCCATCTACAAAATAACAAATGATAATAGTTATTTCCTCATAAAGTTATTGTGAGGATGAAATGAAACCGTGCATGAAAGCACTTTCTCTTGTACTTGGCTAAGTAATACATTGTAACAAGTAGCTATTATTATTATTATTGTTTGGAAATATACCTCTTGTAAAATTGTTATGCTGCATCACCAACGGTATTGCAACCATTGCTCAGCATTTGGAATAAGGAATAGTAAATGCTGTTATTTTTAAAACACATTTTCCACTTCCTCATGCTCCTAATTACTTTTGGTTAGAATAACAAGGCTGGGAAAATAACCAAATATAAAACACCATTTAATCTTTGCTATTTAAAGTGTATTTGTTTAGTGAACTTAATTTATTAAATTGAAGGGATAATGCACTAATAAAGGAGGCTTAGCTAACAGAAGGAAGACATGCAATAAATCCATCATCCTAGCAAAGGGGGGGGGTGGATAAAGAGAACCATTATGACCTAGGACAGCGGTTCTCAACCTGTGGGTTGTGACCCCTTTGGGGGACTCCTGCATAGCAGATATTTACATTATGATTCATAGCAGTAGCAAAATTACAGTTATGAAGTAGCAACAAAAATAATGTTATGGTTGGGGGTCATCACATGAGGAACTGTATTAAAGGGTCATGGCATTAGGAAGGTTGAGAACCACTGACCTAGAATAATACTAGATGTGCTTTTCATTAAATCCTCATAAACATCTTACGAGAGATAAGTATTTTTATTCCCAGTTCACCTAGAAATAGAGGTTTATGAGGCCAAAGAGCATAGTTGAAGGTCACATAGTTAGCAGGTGGTGTGACTGCATTCTAATCCAGATCCGTGTGATCATTCTTCCAACTCTTCTTCTACCCATGATACTTCACCAGTTACTACTATTTTGTATATTTCCTATTATCTTTTCTTTGAACTTGAAAAGAGTTTAAGCCACCATATATGGACTAATTTCATTAATGCAATCCTGAAGAGACACTGAAACATACACATACAGAGTCTACAGGATGTCTTCTAAGAAAAAAAAGGAGCTATTCTACATAAAAGTACTACAGAAAAACTGGGTTGTAAAATATAACATTTTAGGTTGCTTTTTTTTGTTTTTCTAAAAACTGTGACAAGTACATTCACCTTTCAAGACTAACCATTATTTATAACTTAAGAAATGACTCACATCAGAAAATTCTGAATGCACAGCTAAATTAATTTACATTTCCATGGTGACATGCTTCCTATGTGACTAAATTACCTCCTTCTTCAAGAACTGGCACTAGTTCTAAAAAATTGAAGCAGCAAAAATGTACCATTTTAGTTTCTGAGGTTCTCCAGAGCCAGTGGGGCCAATGCCCTCTGTCTTGCGTTTCTGTCTTGGCTCCTCACCGCTCTGATTCCAGCCTGATGCTCAATAAATAGTCCTGACTGACTAACTCAAACCACCCGACTGCTTAACACAGAGCCAGGTGATTGATTCTGGGAGCGGGCTGCTCCTCAGCTGAGCAGTGCTTTCGATGAAAATCCGCTCTTGGACTATCCCTCAGAAGCTAAAAGGCAAAGCATGGCTTGCAGATGGCAGAACTCCTGCTCGCTTTAAGAACTGGCAAGTGGCTGTCCCCACTGAGCCTTCTCCCTTTTCTCACTTACATCAGAGGATCACAGGCAGGCCCTGCCATCTGCGGTGGGGAGGACAGTGTGGTGACAGCTGACTTAAGGATTCTGAAGGTGCTGTCATCGCAAGTCTAACGAGGACCTCCCAGCGCTGTGCTTGCTGAGGGATTCCAAACCTGTTAACGTGTGGGAGGGAGCGCTTGGGACAACAGGCGTGAGAGGCGATGCTGGCATCTGGAACAGGCTGCTTTCTAACTTCACTCAGAGTAAAGTGGAGGTGAGGAGGCCAGGTCGGATACAACAGCGTAATCCTGGTACTATCCTGGAGTACCGGAAGGGATACAAATTTGGGGAGCGATTCGTTATTGTCTCATAAAATTGTCTCTGGACACAGTTCTAAGTTGAAGTGGTGCCAGGTCTAAGAGAAAGAGGGCCCCGTTCAACTGAGAGGGTAAACGGATTGCAGAGGTCGTTTAAGGGACTGAGGAAGCAAAGCAGCTCTGTTTAGGGCCACACGGAAGAGCTGGGACGCTGCAGGGAGGGTCCTCCCCACGCGGTAGAGCCGCCTGGGACCTTAGGGTGGTGAGCGCCACCCCCGTGGTGGGAGTTTTGAAGAATCTCTCCAGGACACGACAACCCCTCAAAGCAGCGGCAAGGACAGTTTTTGGGCTGTGACTTCTGACGTCTCTCTTTACTGTGGTGAGGATGTGTGAAAACTCAGTCCTCTGCCAATGGAAAGAGAACTGGAGGGAGTGGGGCGGGGGGCTTGGATTCCAGAAATTCTACGGGTGGTGGCTACAAGCCAGAGCCAGCTGTTACTTTGACCAATATCCCCTTAGTTGTAGCTCAGCGAGCTGATGAGCTCTGAAAATGCAGTTTACTCCGACAGACAGAGCTGGCAGCGACGGCGACGCAGCTGTGCAGGCGGGAGGCGGCAGTAATGAGTGTTGGAAGCAAGCACCAGCGTGGCAGGGAAGAGCAGTGTGGGGTGTGGGGAGGCTGGGTGGCGCTACACGTGAAAGGAGCCACCTGGGTTGCAGGAAATTTAGGAGGAGCACATCAAGAGTGAGACTGGCTTTGTCTTCATCAACCCTGAGGGCTGTGCTCATCTCTCCTTAGAAGGACCTGAGCTCTGAGGGGTGACATCTGCCAGTAGCAGACTCTGGTACCTGACACTGAGCTGTACAAAGAAAGAACCAGTGCCCAGAGAGGGTCCAGATCCACCCACACGTCTCTGGCCTCCCAGGCTTCCCAGCACTCCTTCACCTAGGTGGCGAAATCACATCAGCTCTTCCACCTTGCAAAGACTCCTTCTTCCCTCCTCCATGGAAACATTCAACTGCCTCCATCTTCCAAAGCTATTCTAGAACCCTGCATCACTCTCTAAGTACTGCTGCAGAGCCTTCCTACCCTTCACAGCCAAGTTTAATCCTCTACAAGTTCCTTGAAACTGCCTTTTCTGAGGTCACTAGGGATATCTTAATGATCAAAGGCAATGCCATTATTCTTTCTTTATGTCACTTAAATATTCCATAGTCCTTCATATTAAACACTGATGCTTTCTTGAAATCCTTCCCTTGTGGTTATTTCTGACACACTTTTCTGTTTGTATCTCTACCTCCTAACGATTCGCCCTCGACCTGTCTTGCCAGATCTTCTTCCCAAGTTGCTAGTGTTCTCCAGGATCCCACTCTCAACCCCCACCTCTTCTTATTCAATACGTTTTCTCAAGGATTTAACCTGAAGCTGCAGTTTCAACGCCACCTGTGACTCCCAAACCTCCTAGATCTCCCTCCTAAGCTTTAGACCGTATTTCTGACGGCCAATAGGAGGATCTGTGCAAAATACAAACCCGAAATATTCAAAATGGTGCCCTGTAACTTCCTTCCCAGTTTCTCTATTTTTTGTTCCTTCCCTCTACCCGTTCACAGAGTCCTTCCTCACAGGCTCAGGCTCAGAGAAGTAGTGCTCCGTGTGTATGAGTGTTTGCTTGTGACTGTGAGACATTTAATATTTTGCCCTCACTGTACTCAGGCTGGAGGTCATGGAGAGATCTCTATTACACAGCCCTTCAAAGTCTTCTGTGGTCTGGCTCTTGTATGCATTCCCAGGTTCAATGCCTAACCCCTCTTCTCCAACTTCTAAACATTTAGCCCAGGCATACTGCACTGCCTACAGTGCCCTGAACATGCCACACTCCCCCACAACTCTCAGGTTTTGCACTGCTTTTTCTTCATTGGGATAATTGTTCGAAGGCATCTCCACTGCAGAGCCACTTCTTCCTTAGGCTGCGTGAGGCTGCACGAGGTACCCACTTCTCCCTGCCCCCCAATCCCATGTTCCCAGTAAATACTACTAGGAACTTGTGACTACTCAACATGGCAACATTTCGCACATTGAATTATAACAATCTGTGTGCATGGCCACCCCTCCTATTTGAGTCTTAACTCCTTCAGGTCAAGGGCTGTACCTTGTTCAGAGAGGAAGACTCGCACCTCATTCACATCTGAATCCCAGAGCCTACCATGTAGCCTAGTGCATGATAGACAAATAAGCATTTGTATAAAGAAAGACTAGCACTAGGAAAGAGCTGTTATGGAGATGCATGTGATAGAGCAAAAATTCTAACTCAGACCTATTTGATTCCAATCTCTGTTCTCTTTAAGCCTTACCAAGCTGCCTGCTGCAAAGGAGCTGGCTCCAGGGCAGAGTACTGCCAGAACACTGTGAGCACAGCCCGCAGGGAGAGACCAGCTTGGCCCTAGCAATGGGACAGTGCAAGAGGGAAGAGGGGAAACCGGTATTTCGAACCACCTACAGATGCAATTTGAATGAAAGAAACACATAAAGAATCACAATGGAAACATAAGCATAACTGGCATCCTTTTCTGTATTGGTACAAGGCACTTCATAAACCCACAAGAAGGAATTCACTCATATTCCCTAGGAGGAAACCCAAGAACAGTTGGCTTTTCCCTTGGTAGAGATGAGTGTCCAAGACAGTGACTTCTCAGGCTATTCAGGTTCACACAAGGCTTCTGTGTTCTACGGTTAGAATGTGAATCTAGGACTTGGATTTAGCTGGAGTATAATCTCTCTAAGGCCATGGACTTTTGCCTGTTTTTTTTCTCTGAAGTAGGCCCAGCACAACAAGGAATAAATATTTTTGCATCTTGTTTGTGTAAAATAGAAGGGAGAAAACACAGAAATATGAATTGTGGGGTTGGTAATTTACTGTGAGTTCTTTGTTTCAAATCCATAACTATGTTTTATTTGATGGGTTTATAGCTCCACAAATCACATAGCAACTGGTGCTTTGGATACACATGAATGCTTACAATATTCTGTATATCAGTGGCATTTTAGGTTCTTGGCACAATAGATTTGTTAGGCCAATTTTTCTTTTGACAAATAGGGAAATAACCACCCACTTATCTAGGTAAATATAAGACGTGCCAAGCTTGGCCATGCATTTCATTGGCCCAGACCAGTAAGGATTCATCAGAGGTGAAATTTCTACTGGACAAGGACACTGAGTTGACCAATTCTGATTACAGAGTATGTGACAATGGCATGGGTTTTTTTTTTTTTTGAGACAGAGTCTCACTACATTGCCCTCGGTAGATGTCATAGCTCACAACAACCTCAAACATTTGGGCTCTAGTGATTCTCTTGCCTCAGCTTCCCCAGTAGCTGGGACTACAGGTGCCTGCCACAATGCCCGGCTAATTTTGTTATTGTTGTTGTTGTCATTGTTGTTTAGCAGGCCCAGGTTGGGTTCCAACCCGCCAGCCCCAGTGCATGTGGCTGGCACCCTAACCACTGAGTTATGGGTGCCCAGCCATTAGTATGATTTTGAATTAACACAGGTCTTGGATAATCCATGTTAACAACTGTATTACTCCATATTCTCCTTATTAACTATATTTCTAGTTTTATTTCCATTTTAGAATTCAGAGCTCCACGCAGCATCCAGTAATAGTAATTAATACAAGCTATGCTTATCAAGTTCACACCAGACTTTGTTTTAAGCTCCTTGTAAATGTTATCTTACTTAATTCTCACAACTTTTATGTGGCAGGAACAATATGCATCACATTTAGAGGCCCATTAAAGTCAATTTGCCCAAGGTTGGTTATAGAGCTATTAACAAAAGAGCTGGGATTTGAACTCACGTGGTCCTGAAGTCAGAATCCATACTCATAATTATTATGCTATACTACCTCTTGTTACACCATAGTGTTGATAAGTTGCAAGTTTATGTCAACGTAAAGTCAAAAGTTTGGGAAACTTTTTGGAGAAGCAGAGACTCTTAGAGCTGGAGAAGAACTTAGGCACCATCAAAGGCCGCATCTTCTCAGTTTCACTTCCTAAAGCCTTCTTTTCTCAGTTACTAATTGTTAGCATGTCCCAATACCCTCTTCTCTTCTATGCCTATATTCTCTTCCTGGATGACCTCAGAAACCTGGTGCCTTCTATAGATTGTATGTGTCAATAATATCCAATCCATGAACCTCAGACTGGCATATTGTAATTGCCACTAGAGGGCTTGACCTGGATGTCTAACAGGCATCTCCAATACAATATTGCCAAAGTCAAGCTCTTGGTTCCTCACCCATAATTTTCTTCATCCTAGTAAATTATAATACTATTCACTAAATAACTTAGCCCGCAAGTCTTGGAGTCATGCTTGACTTTTTAAAATCTCATATGCCACATCTAACTCACCAGCATGTCCTGGACAGCTTGGCCTTCAAACTTTGTGCTATAACTGACTACTTTTCATCATCTCCATTGACACCACCCTAATCTAAGTCAGGAGCATCTCTTGCCTGGGTACTTTAATAGCCTCTAAATCAATCTAGCTGCTTCTGCCCTTGTTCTTCTATCATTTATTTTCTGTACACTAGCCAGAACGATCCTGTTAAAATGCTGGCAGATCATGTTACCACTCTGCTCAACATCTTCAGGTGGCTTCCCACATCTCTCAGGGTAAAAGCTCAAATCCTCCCTATTGTCCACAACGCGCTACATAAATCATCTGTGCCCTGTTATTTTTCTGAATTCACTGCCTGACCCTTTTCTCACTCCACTCCAACTAGACTGAACTTCTTGCTCTTTTTCAAAAATACCAAACTTGTTCCCATTTCAGAGCTTTAGGACTTACTATTTTCCTAGCCTAGATAACTTTATGGTCTGCTCCCTTGGCTTATTCTGGTATTTGCTCAAGGCAAATTCCGAGGCATCTCCTCGGAAAGGCTTTTACCATCATCAGCATATCTGAAGGGAGTCTCCATCACTTCTTTCCTCTTGTCCTGATTCATTTCTCTTTACAGCTTTTACCACCACCCAACAGTCGATCTACAATTCTATCGTGTGTTTTCTGTTTGTTTGTTTATAGTGTATTTCCCATGATAGACTGTAAGTTCCATGAGGGAAGGGACTCTTTCTTCTCTTGTTTACCATTTTTTAATCTCTAGCACTCTGGACCTACTTGGCACAGAGCCAGGAGCTCACTACTTGCCTGTTGAATGACTAAAACATAAGACAGGGAGGCTCCTTCATGAAAGGAAGCTGAGGCTCAGTGGACCTCATGATCACACACTGGTGAAGGCAGAGTTGGGATAGCGACCATTGTACTATATCTCGGCATTAACTTTCTCTGAATACCTAATTGTTTCTTTTTAATAATTGTTGCAACATGTCAAATGATACTTCGTAAGCCTGTTAAAGGAAAGAGTATAATGTTTTGCCTATGGATAGCTTCATAGTTAGTGAACTTAGTGGCACATTATTAACAGTAGCAAAAATAGGAATTAATAAGACAAATGCACCTATTTATGTTTAAACTGCTTATCAACAATTGCACTGTGCTTGGAGGCTTTCTTTGGCCCAAGATTCTCCTTAAGGGAAGAAAAATGCATTTTGTATCATCAGGAGTGATGCACACACAGAGAGTACCAAACCTCTCAGTTCTCTATAGCTACAGTCTTTATCATATCCAGTAGTTTTTCTATGCTCTTTCCTTACCTTCCAGAATACTGAGCTCCACTTGTTAGGTGATCTCTGGATCTGGAAATCATCCTCATACTCCCAGATGGAGGCAGTACAGTCCTCATAAAACTGGTGTAGGTAGGACCGGACTCCGTAGCGCTGGTACCCGCCCTCGGCTGCAGGCTGTGCCTGTCTGGACCCACAGATGTTACTGCAAGAACTCATCTTTCCCAGCTGAAATGACAACATCCACAGGGATCAGCCTCATGACCTTTGACCTCAGGATCGAAAGACAGGAAAGGCGGGAACCAGTCTCAGCAATGTCAGCCTCTTTGAACAACACTCTTCTTACAAAGACATTATTAAAGACCTGTCTTCCTTATAAGCCATTCCCCTTTTCTCTTTAATGCAAAACTACCTCAAATACTGGCTAGATAACTAGAACTGGTTCTCCATAAATGTAATGCGCTAAACAGCACAGCTGATTTAAATTATGCAAAAATTTAAGCATGAAGCACACAAGAAGTGGCAACAAAGTAGCTGAGATTTTCACTGACTTGACAAGAAATCTTTAATCTCTTTGAATTCAATAGTCTTTGCATTTACATGCTAAGGGATTAGGCAGGCACTCTCCCTTGCTGGAGATGGAATTTGTCTTGGACTGTCCTCTCAGATTCTTCACCATGTTCCCCTGTGGAATCTACACGGTGTTATTCTTAGCAGTTGCTCTTCCCTCCCTCTCAGATCTCTTGTATCTTCCTCTAACATTTTAACTAATTGTCAAGCTGTATAGAAGCTCCATCAAAAAGCTGCTGAGCAATTTAAACCTCATGCTTTATTAATCACAAGTGGCTTGGCCTGAAATTTCCACCTCACTAACTGTAGCACCATATAAATCCGTCATTATTGTGGATACACCTGTGCATGTGTGTGTTTAGAGTATAACATGTAGAGTAGACCCAGCTTTTTATTATTTTTCACAAAGTATCTAATATAAATAAGAGTTCAAAGAATTGTTGAATCTATGCCCTGGGTGGTCTGCTTGGGGCTTTGCCTCTTTAAGATAGAAATTCCAAAACTTCATTTGACCTAATTAATGCCCTCAGAGAGAGGCATTAATATGGATTTGGTTATCAATTCATAATTTTTTAAAGAGGGGGAGTTACTGAGGGGCAGTAATTTTAGTGAGTAAGGGAAGGGTCTTTTCAGTTATCCTATGGTTTTCTGAATTTATATGAGCAAATAAGTGTGCAGCTGGGTATGTGAAATACTTGTTTGGATTTTTTCAATGATGCTTTAAATGGTTTTCCTCCCATGGACGTGCCCCATATGTAACAAAGTGATAAACAATATGGAAGGTTATTTTCTCATTGAACTAGGTTTTCTCAGGGCTTGGGGTATAATCTAGGCCAAAGGGGCATATTAACTATTTCCAATTACTCATCAAGAAACCAGCTAATAATGTTTATCTACAAGAGAAAATAATCTACAGTTCTATTTAATGCCTTTATGTGGCCACTTAGTTTAGTTAGACAGAATCATGGGGCTAAAAACCATGTTGATAGAAGGAGCCCATTGGCACCTAGTGAACCTGTGAACTTAAGAACATCTTATAGGCTCGGCGCCTGTGGCTCAACGGGCTAAGGCGCCAGCCACGTACACCTGAGCTGGCGGGTTCGAATCCAGCCCCCGGGACCCACCAAACAACAATGACAGCTGCAACCAAAAAATGGCCAGGCATTGGGCGGTGCCTGTGGCTCAGCGAGTAGGGTGCTGGCCCCATATACCGAGGGTGGTCGGTTTAAACCCGGCCCCGGAGGAACTGCATCAAAAATTAGCCGGGCGTTGTGGCGTGCGCCTGTAGTCCCAGCTACTTGGGAGGCTGAGGCAAGAGAATCACCTAAGCCCAAGAGCTGGAGGTCGCTGTGAGCTGTGACTCCACAGCACTCTTACTGAGGGCAATAGAGTGAGACTCTGTCTCTCCAAAAAAAAAAGAACATCTTATAAACATGTACCCATAGCCACAAATGAGTTTTGGTTAGAAAATGTGGTCAAATTGAGGAAAACATGGCTCTCATCTTAGAAAAATGATGGAAGCAGGCAATCACCTTTTTAACTATTGGCCAATATTTCATTTAGTGCCCTTGCCTTTTTCCTGTGTCAGGTATAGCTACTATCTAAAGCAGGCGTCCTCAAACTTTTTAAACAGGGGGCCAATTCACTGTCCCTCAGACCACTAGAGGGTCAGACTATAGTTTAAAAAAAAAAACTATGAACAAACTCCTATGCACACTGCACATATTTTATTTTGAAATAAAAAACAAAATGGGAACAAATACAATTCACACCAACGCATGTGGCCCGCGGGCCGTAGTTTGAGAAGTCCTGCTTTAAACTTTCTGTTGGTTAAGCTGTTGTCTAACTGGGGCCTCTGTTACTTGCAGTCATGAGCATTTTGATAGATTATGAAAGAGGGGGGAAAAAAAGGATGAGACAAAGAGAAAGGATGTGTGGCAGACAGAATAACACCCTCTCCCCGTCCATCTCTGCCAAAAATCTCCATGTCCTAATCCCTAGAATCTGTGACTATATTACTTTATATAATAAAGGAGAATTCTGCGGGTGTGATTAAATTAAAGAGTCTGAGGGGAAGGGATCATCTTGGATTATCTGGTGAGTCCGATGTAATCACACAGACTCTTAGAAGGGAAAGAGGGAGGCTGGAGGGTCAGAGAGGAAATGCAACAACAAACCAAAAGCAGAGGATGAAATGATGTGTTTTAATGAAGAAGGAAGTCACCCTGAGCCAAGGACTGCAGGTGACGTCTAGAAAGTAGAAAAGGCAAGGATTCTTTCCTAGAGCCCCTTGAGATAATGCAGCTCTGAAAATACCTTGATTTTAGCTCATAAGACCTATTCAGACTTGGCACCTACAGAACTATAACATAATAAATTTATATTATTTTAAACCCCTAAATTGGTGGTAATTTTGCAGTTGTAGGAAACTAACACTGATGGGGACTAGAGTATCAAAAATATTATAAGATGTCAGAATAAGTACAAATTTATTTAAGTATCATTAATTAAATAAATATAGAAGGGTTCAATCCACCCATTCGATACTACAAGCTCTCAGTTTGGATTTTTTAAAACTCCAGCTATATGCCATTCATGAAAGACACACACACAAATCTGAAATAAAATTACAGGCTCCGCGCCTGTACCTCAAGCGGCTAAGGCGCCAGCCACATACACCAGAGCTGGCAGGATCAAATCCAGCCTGGGCCTGCCGAACAACAATGACAACTACAACCAAAAAATAGCCGGGCGTTGTGGCGGGAGCCTGTAGTCCCTGCTACTTAGGAGGCTGAGGCAGGAGACTCGCTTAAGCCCAGGAGTTGGAGGTTGCTGTGAGCTATGATGCCACTGCACTCTACCCAGGGTGACAACTTGAGGCGCTTAAGCCCAGGAGTTGGAGGTTGCTGTGAGCTATGATGCCACAGCACTCTACCCAGGGTGACAACTTGAGGCTCTATCTCCAAAATAATTAATGAATTAATTAATTCATTAAATTACACAGAGGTTATGGGGATATGTATACACCTTGTGTCTGTTATCCACTGCAGTGTAATGACCCACTCCCCCAAATTTAATTACTCGAAGTAACTGGGCAGGCCTGCGGGTCTCTCAGGGTCTCTGGTGCAGCCGCAGTCCTCCAAGACGCCTTCCCCGCTGGTGCGGCTGGTGGCCTTCTTGCTGTCTACGCCGTCTCTCATCATCAGCACTGTTGGACCCGCCTTCTGCACAAGGTGGCAGCAGTGTTCCAGGTGACGAGATCAGCCGCAGCAAGACCTGGTGAGGACTAGACTCAGGTGTCCCATTTTGTATTCAAAGCAAGTCACTATGCCAGCAGTGGTTCTATGGACGGGGAAAAAAATTCTCTGTCTTTTTTTTTTTTTAATTTCAGATCAATGTGAGGGTATAAACAACCGGATCACAATATTTGAATCTGCTAGGTAGAGTCTCCTGTAGTTGTTTCCCGCACCCAGAAGGTATGCCAAACACCCCTGTATTGTGTCCACTAAGTGGGAGCACACCAATGCACCCTTCCTCCCTTCTCCTCCCTCTCTTGTTCCCCCCCTCACCTTGAATTGAATCGAGTTTTTCTCCTATGTGGGGTAGACGGAGTTGAAACACATTCTTCTTAGTAAAGACTCCACCTCTTAATGGAAGAGTGGCAAAGTCACACTGCAAGGAGTATAGATTCAGAGAGGGGAGGAGTTTTTGTGGCCTTTTAAAAAAGTCAATTTAACATATCTAGGAAATACTAACACAGAAAGCGTGTGTAGCAATATTAATACCAGACAAAGTTGAAGTCAAGGTGAAAAGAAACTAAGAGGCAAAATGTCTTAGTGATAAAAAAAAAATAATACCATGCCAAAAAGATAAAATAATTATGGGCATGTTTTCATCTAAAAACATAGATTCAAAATATGTAAAGCTAAATCTGTTAAAGTTTAAAGAGAAATTGACCCCCCAAATTCCAATGTTAGATTGAAATGTACCTCTCTTAGAAATCAAAACATTAACCACTTTAAAAGGGGGGGGCAGTGCCTGTGGCTCAAAGTTGTAGGGCACCGGCCCCATATGTCGGAGGTGGTGGGTTCAAACCCAGCCCCAGCCAAAAACTGCAAAAAATAAAAATAAAGGATCAAGACTACCAGAGTCAGTAACACAATAGCTTGACCTTTAGAACAGCATTCTAAGCAGAGAAAACACATTCACAAAACTTGACCATAGGCTAAACTGTGAAAATAAAAATCTCCTTACCCCAAAATAATATAACACAGACCATAGTTCTCTTGTCACTGTAGGAAATCACAGCACTTTTCCCTTTGGTTGGTTCACTGAAAGATCACCTCACAATTGTGGTAGATTAATAAGAGAAAGGTTTATTTCCAAATACCATGCACATGGGGGGAATCACAAGAATGATTACCCAAAGTCTCCCTGATGGTCAGTGACTTTTAAAGATGCATTTTAGAAGGGAGGGGAGAGAGTGTGGAAAGTATAGGTGTAGCAAGTGGTTGCTAGAGGGGATGAATATAGATGGGTGGAAACAAATTGAATTGTAGATTAACCTGAGAGACAGGTCTCATGCTTCAAAAGACCTTAGGGCCAGGTTTATTCCTATGCAATAAGGAAGTCAGCAGCCTCTTCTGATTCTAAATCAGGTTACTCAGGTTTTATAGAGGAGAGGCCAGTGCTTTCTGATCACGAATGGACTTTTAATTCAAAATATTCTTTATACCAAGAAATCACATTTTGGGGTGAAATTTCCTTAGCTCCTTCACCACAATGTAATGAAATTAGAAAAAGAAAAACAAAACCAAAAAATCACCAAATAAAACACCAACATATGTCTAGAAAATTTTAAGCAGACCTGTAAATAAGTTAAAGAGACAGCAGAGCCAGGGCCTAGATTTCCAAATGACCAGTACAGTTCATAATCCGGCCTTTTATTCTCATAAAGCCATTTGCTCTTCAGTATCTGTTGCATTATATGAAAGGGTGGGGAAGTGAGAGAGACAGGGAGTCAGAGACAGACAAAGATAGACCAAGGTGGGCTGAGAAGGGGATTGGATGGAGCAACTAGTTTAGGGATCAAAGAATTAAAGGATCAGAGAGTTATCACCAGCCGGGTTCACCCAAGCCTAGAAGCATCTACTGGTCTCTGTGTCCGGGCATGCACACACCGTCCAGGGGAGGCCAGAGCAAGGCACCAGCAAGCAGGACAGGTACTGATGAGCTCAGATCCTAGGGTCGATGTAGTTTGCCTCTGAGTCTGTGGTGTAAATGAGCTTCTGCAGGCAGAAGAGGTGAGCTCCAGAAACCAGAAGGGGCCTGGGGGTCGCTATCCACAGGGATTCCGGATGGCTCAGATTCAACAATGCCAGGACACGCAGATAAAATGGGAACTGTTTATTTTCTGAATTTAGGAGTCAAATAGTACACCCAACACCCAAGATCGTCTCACCAACTGAGTAGACTAGGTGTGGTACTTCTTCTACACAGCACAAACCAGAGGGCATATTTGAGATAGTGACCACACAGCAGTAGATTAACCTATGTATAGGTTTAATCTGGATAATTCAGACCCCCCAAATTCTACTTGCGGCCCCAATTATTCATGTTATTTGACTACATCAATAAAATCCAGGGTAACTATCATTTTTCCTTTGTACTATGTGATAGAACATCTGTCGGGCTGCAATCATTATTTTTCCTTTTAGCGGAATTCATTCATGCCTTCATCCGCCCACCCACCATCTCTCCATTTAACAAACATCCAGAGCAAACCTAACACATCATAGATCTTTGATGTTTCATGTGTCAATGTTTACATCTCCTCTGGTTCCTTGTAGTTGGGAAGAATAAAGAAGGTGGTGTTAGTTATTTGGGTGCTAAACAATATTCTAGGAAGAAATCCTCAGCTAAAATGTTCTAAATAAATACATTTTTTTTAAAAAGGAGAGAGAAAAAGAAAAAACAAGTGGGGGCAGGGAGGAAATAAGAGCGTTCCACTGAGCTGGATGGGAATCCTGCTCGGGATGTGCCTGGGTTTTGACCTTGGCTTGCACCAGGGGAGTCTCTATGTCTGAAATGCCGAGACAGACAGTCCAGTCAGGCTGCAGGCAGAGGGCCGAGCCAGCTGGAAGGGCAAGAGATGGAGGAGGGTAGAGTTTCTTAAAACTCGGAAGCCAGGATTCTGGTGTCTGAGCCCTGGGCCATTTTCCTACCCCCACCCCCACCTACCACTCCCCACTCCACCTCCTTCCGATTGTCCTAAGAATTCTGAGTCCTGCACACTCAGGACCCAGCTTCCAAGAATAACTGTGTTAGAGCCCCTCATGAGGGGCTGTAATCATCTGCAGAGTTTCATCTGCTCACTCCACGCTCTCCGCCCCCCCCCCCCGAGATTCCTGAGGACTATGACACTGAGGTCCTTGTCTGCCTCAGTTGTATGTTAGCTGTGTTCCTAAGACATGTAAAGAGCTCAGAACAATGCCAGACACCTCGTCTGTGTCCCCTACCGCCTTGGTGCTAAGGGTACTGTCCTCCTGGGGGTTGGCTCCGCTGTCCCTGTTTTGCACCGCGGGCTCCCCTAGCCTTGAGCCCACAACTGCTTCTCTCGCAAGCCCAAGACAGAGCAGAGCCAGCTGCACTCAGTACATGTGGGGCCTCTGCCCTGACCTCTGTCCTCTGTGAAAGGAGAGGGTATTAACATTAATCAGGGCCTGTGGCAGCCGCTGGACATCTTTTCGTTCCACGCGCACGGCAGCCCTGAGTGGCTGTGCTGTCATCCCCATTTTCCAGATGAGAAAACTGAGGCTTTAATCCAGTGCCAGCACCATATACTCAGGCGCTGCGGTTTCCAAACCCACGTTTTCTCTATTGCCATATTATGGAGCGCGTCCCTGGGTTCCCTGGGGACAAGTGACCAGGAAGGGTCTGGACTCTGTGTCCGGCTCCCACCTCGGTGCAGGTGTGCAGGCCTTCTCCGGGACGCTGGTGGGGTGGACAGGGCGGCGGGAAGGCTGAGCCTCGGCCCGGAGAAGCGGGGGGCGCCGGCCGTAGGCTCCCCCGAAGGCGAGGGCCAGGTCAGGCCAAAGTCCGAGAGGGGCGGAAGCTCAGGGCCCGATCACAGCCACTGCGGTGTCGTGGGGGGTGGGAGGTTGCTCCGCCCTTTGAACCTAGGGATGCAGATTAACGAGGCGGCCTGCAGGCGGCGGGGTGGAGCCGCGGGCCTTCGACCACCGGCGGGGGAGGACTCCGCCCCCAGAAGGCAGAAGAGGCTCCCCGGGGGCCATGCAGCGGCCGGTGCCGGTGCGGATGTGGGTGGAGGAGAACCGGGCCTCCTTCGTGCCCCCGGTCTGCAACAAGCTCATGTGAGTCCCAGCCACCTCCGCCGCTTCCCCTCTGTCCTCTCCTCCGCCATCTGCATCCTTACTCTCCAGCTCTTGGTCCTTGACCCAGATGCTCACTCCCATGGTGTCTTCGGGCGAGGATGAGAACAGACTGTTCCGGTTCCACCATCCTCGGTCAGTTCCTCTTTCTGGTGACTCGAGTTGAGCACTGTGGCTTTGCCTTCCGAGGAAGGCTGAGGTGACTCTGAAGTGGTGGGACATGATACCGCAGGAGGGGTCCCTCCCTTCGGGGCTGAGAAACAGTTCTCCAGGCCCCAGTTAGCTTCTTACCCCTTAGTAAACGCGTAAGTCTGGGGCCGGTGCCTTTCAATGCCCCAGAATTGCGGTAGAATCTAGGTCTGGGGACAGCCAAACCATACACCCCAACCCTGTCCAGGAAGCTGTAAGCAAAGGGGAACTTGGAGGACCAGCTTCTTTGGGAGGATCTTGATTTATTTTTCGTTCTGGGACCTCTCTTTGCAAGCACCGGTGCCGGGCCCTCCCCTGTGACCCCATCACCTCCCTCCCCTTCCCTCAGCTCCATGTGGCCCCCAAATGCAGGCTCACAGTCCCCATGTTTGCTGTGCCCACAGGACATGGCCAGTGGGGTGGCATTTCAAACCAGACAGCTGCAATGGCTAACACTTCGTCAGGCCAGGATTCTGGTCAGAGACCTGGGCCATTTTCCTCTCCTCCCTCCACCCCCCACCGCTTCCCACTCCACCTCCCTCCAATTTTCCCAAGAATTCTGGGAAATTGGCCACCTCTCCCAGCCTCCAAGGACAACTGTGTTAGAGCCCCTCATAGAGCCCCTATGTTTTTGCAGTCTCTCCACCTGTAATTCTCACAGTAGCCCCACGCAGTAAGATATTAATAAGCAACTTTCCCACGTCACAGAGCTAGTGTGGGGCGGACTCCAGACTCAAGCCTGTGGAACAGTTTGACTACAAAGTCCACCCATGCTCTTGGTCACTGTGCAATACTGCCATGGCTAACAGTATCTCTCCTGAGGCCTCCTCTACCACTGCTGTCACCTCCAGCGTGGTAGAGGAGACATGCTGTACCGTCTTGTGCCTCCTTTCTCCGCTGTGTCCCTGTCTGCAGTCTCTCGTTCTCAGTCCTCCGAGTTCCTCACCTCCATCTGCTCCTCTCCAGCTCACAGCCTCTGCTCCGATTCCATCTGGTCACCTCCAGGACCTTCCTGTATTCATTCAACAGATGTTCACTGAGCACCTAGTTCACACCAGGCTGTTCTGGACACTGAGGATAAAGGAGGAAACTAACAAAATCCATTTCCTCGTAGAGCTGACATCTGGTGGGAGAAAGCAGCAAATAAATATCAACAAGCAAGGAGTGGAGGCAAAGGCAGGCAGGCAGGGAGGCCTCAGGGCAGAGAAAGGGCTCTGGCTTTGTGCCTGGTGTTTGTTTGCTAGAGCTGTGTGGAGACTCTGCCCCAGGCCTATCCCCCAGCTTCTGGGGGTTTGCTGGCATTGCCAGTGTTCCTTGGCTTCTGCTGATCGTGCCAATCTCTACTACCAACTCAAGGCCTTCTCCTTGTTTACATGTCTGGGTCCATATTCCCCCCTAAGAGAACACCAGTCCCAGAAGACCAGGGCCCACTCTATGCCAGCATAACCTCATTCTAACTCAGCTGATTACATCTCGAGGATCCTGTTTCCAAAAACAGTCACATTCTACAGTACTGAGAATTAGAACTTCAACGTATGAATTTGGGAAGGAGGGACACCATTCTGCCCTTAACTCCCCCCCACCCTTGAGAAGCTGCTAGAGGGTCTCTGGCTTAAGCATTCTGACTGGTTGGTTGAAACAGTTCTTGAGAGAACTTGTTCCAGAATTTTTCATATGTACCTGCATTACATCTCAGTGAAGCTGACTTTAAAAAAAAAAAAAAAAGACTTTTGAGGCTCCATGCCACCCCTCAGGCCAAGACCAAACTCCTTGGCTGGTCCTGCGCCTAATGCAGACTTCTCACCATCACCCCCCAAGACGGCCCGGTCACCACAACCCCCAGTGCATCCAGTCTGCACCCTGCCTCTCCAACCAAGTACTTCACAGCTTTTCTCCACCCCTTGAAGCTCTTTGTGACTTTTAACTTATTTAAACTCATAAACTGGGCATGATGGTGTGCCTGTGATTCCAACTACTCAGGAGGCAGAGGTGGGAGGATCATTTGAGCCCAGGAGTTCTGGGCCTGACTGGGCAACACAGGGAGACCTTTTTTATTTAAAAAAAATAAAAAAATAAACAAGTGTTTAGTTCAAAACTACTCCATGACACCTTTTTCCGTGCCCCATAATTTCATCTATCTTTCCAAACATCAGAGCATCAGCTACTCGGGAGGCTGAGCAAGAGAATTACTTGAGCCCAAGAGTTTGAGGGTGCTGTGAGCTGTGATGCCATAGCACTCTACTGCAAGCAACAGAGTGAGACTGTCTCAAAAAAGAGAACAAACAAAAAACACCAGGGCATGCTGGAAGTTGTTTCTTGCTTATTTGGCTCAGCCTCCCAGAAAGGAAAGAAAAGGGAAGAGATCGTAGCTTCCCTTCTATTTCCATACCCCCATCCTAAGCTGAAAAACTCCCACCAGAGAAGACAATCAGCAAGGACTTACCAATTTAGGTTTGGGTGCTCAGATCCCCCTCAACTTCTCCTCTGCCATCCCACACTGTCATCAATACAGGCAGCCTCTCTGCTGTCATGGTCTCAGCCTCCAGCTGCAGCACCTCCTATCATGAGAAATCTTGAGCACAGCCCAGACGTTGATGGAAGGATAGATCCACCATCATGCTGCGCCTCTTGCTGAGTCAGAGGAGGTGGGACACACACACACACACAATCCCACACACACAAACACTTACGTGCACCCAAGTATGTGCTGGGATGAGAGTAGGGGGAACAGGGACAGTGACGCAGACGCAGCCCTGCTCCTTCTCCTGGGGGTACTCAGCCTCCCTCCCAGCCCCCCAGATCCCTTTCCTCTCCTCCTAAGACACAGCTCAGGACTTCTCCCTATCGTCCACTGCAGGCACCAGGAACAGCTCAAAATCATGTTCGTCGGGGGTCCCAACACCAGGAAGGACTACCACATCGAGGAGGGTGAAGAGGTGAGCTTGCAGGCAGCCCCCCGGGCGGGGCACTTCTCACACCAGGGCCCGAGATTATGGGCTGGAGAGGGGTAGACACGTGGTGGGTGAAGGGGACACTTCTGCCTCCAACAATGGGCCCTCAGCGACATCTGGTCCCCTCCCCTAAAACTGACATGGACAGAGCCTCCAAAATGAGACCCAAGCCGATTCTCTGGACAGTTTCCTCTCCTGTTTTCCAGGCTGTTGGGGGAATGGGGAAGGGGAGGAGGGAGGAGGAACAAGAGGCTGGGGGGTGGGCCTGGGGCTGTGTGGTTCCCTCCTTAAGTGTGAGTTGCTAGGAGCTGTGGGGGAGGCAGGTGAAAGGGTGTTGCACTGAATACCCTTTTGTACCTTGAGTTTTGACTTGTGTTTCTCTTCTTACCTGCCCAAAAGTAAATGAACAAAAGTAAAATTAAAAGAGAAAGGTGAGCTCCTGTTTCCACAAACAGACCCTCTGGTGGAAAAGGGTTAGTAATAGATGGGCCCTGTCATCTTGGGGGTCTCTGATTCCGTGGGTTCAAGACAGCTCCCACCTGGATCAGCAGACTCCATGCCATGGTGGGGCTGCAGCAAGCTTGGGAGAGTAGCTCATTCAAGAGGTATTCTCTGGGCACCCAGTGTGTGTGCAGGGCGCTCAGGGCAGCACAGGCTGGTGGAGGGGCTACAGGTCCACGCAGGTTGGGCAGAGCCCCCCATGCCCTAACCTCCCACACCTCTCCCAGCCACCCTCTTCTCTTAAACACACCTCACTGGAGACTGTTTTCCTCTGGAAAAAGTCAATAGGAAAATCCAAAACCACAAAGAGGTAACAGCAGCAGATTCGGAGTGGCCACAGTGGGGAGGCACAGCTGCTGGGGGTTTCCTATTGGCCACAGCCAGCCCTTCTTCCAGAGGCTTCCCCCTTCTCTCAGCCCTAGTCTCCGGGCCATCTCTCTGGGCCTCCCCTTCCCCTCGCCCTTTGCCTCCTACCACCTCTGCTCTGCCCCATCTGGAAATCTCTCCAGGCTGCTCAGGGGGGATGAGCATCCACTGAGGGGCCGGCTGGATGTGCCCCAACTCGGCTTGTGGCTGAGAGATGAGGAGAGCTGGCCTGCTCAGGGATGCTCCCTCTGGAGGGACTCTCAGGTGTCTGGGTGTCAGCTGGGTCCCAGCCTGAGTCGGGATGTGCGGACTGGGTGTAATACCTGCCACAGGCCCTGGGCAGCATCCTCCCTGCCCCACCTGTCCTCACCCACCTGGAGCCTGGGTTCAAGTCATGCCTCTGACTGAGCCAAATTCTCCTGGCTGAAGTCCTAGCCTCTGTCCCCCATCCCCTCTCCACCTGCTGTCTGAAAGGCCTTTCCAGGTCAAGGAGGAAGCCAGATTCTATCCAATATCTTCCTGAGCCTGCAAGTAATCTTCTAGCTAGCCCCAGGCTTCCAAACATCATCCACCTCCAAACACAAAATAATTCCTTTTGAATTGCCCACAGCTGCTCTGTGATTTTCTGCTGTTCAATGATTTGTACCTC
Organism: Perodicticus potto; assembly: GCA_963574655.1. Lineage (NCBI taxonomy): Eukaryota > Metazoa > Chordata > Mammalia > Primates > Lorisidae > Perodicticus > Perodicticus potto. The sequence continues at coordinate 16,234 of CAUYRH010011936.1, read as the reverse complement.
AGCCCCCGGCTAGGCCTGCCCCTCCCCATAGGGCATTCTGCTTCCTTCTTTCTTTTTTTTTTTTGAGACAGAGTCTCACTTTATTGCCCTCGGTAGAGTTCTGTTGCGTCACAGCTCACAGCAACCTCCAACTCCTGGGCTTAAGTGATTCTCTTGCCTCAGCCTCCCGAGTAGCTGGGACTGGGACTACAGGTGCCCACCACAATGCCTGGCTATTTTTGTTGTTGTTGTTGCAGTTTGGCCGGAGCCGGGTTTGAACCCGCCACTCTTGGCATATGGGGCCAGCGCCCTACTCACAGGGCCACAGGCACCGCCCTTCTGCTTCCTTCTGATATTTTTGTTTGATGGCGGCTAATACCTTGTAGCATGCCCAAAAAGGTTTGAATCTGGCCCAGAGGTCACTCAACTCCCCCCTCCCAACTTCCCCTGATGTTTGCAGAGCCTAAGGGCTGGGGCCCCGTCCCCAGAACTCTGTGGGCCCCTCCTCTCTTCGCCCACCATGAAAGGATCCTAGCTTCACAGTCACTAAACACACACACGCATCTGGGAGGGAGTGGGGGCACACTGAATTGTTCCCTATAAGTAACCATAATGTTTATAGGTTATTTTTAACAATGAAGTTAAATATTGTTCATTGTAGAAGACATGAGAACTATGAAAAGAAAAGTGTTTACTTCCTTCCTAATCTCATCCCTGGGGGTTGGGGTCAAGGAGCCGTGCTGCTTGTTCACACATGCACACTGCATAAAGAAAACCCGGCTGAGTATAGTTTTTAATCTTTCCTTAACATAACTTTACCATTTTCCTTTTTCCTATTTTATTATCAGTTATTCAAAAACACAGTATTTAATGGCTCTATGTTTCATATTTTGAATATATTTGCATTTCCCATATTATTGTTAGCATTTTTTGTTATTCCTATCATTAATATTAATAGGTAGAGGTTTATTGAATGCTTACTATGTGCTGAGTACATATGTGTACCGCAACATTCTGTCATTTTACAGATGAGGAAACTGAGGCTCAGAAAGGCTAACTGAATTGACCAAGTGCACACAGCAACCTGGCAGAGCCATGGGCTTTTTTTTTTTTTTTGAGACAGTCTCACTCCGTCACCCATGGCTCATTGCAACCTTAAACTCTTGGGCTCAAGTGACCCTCCTGCCTCAGCCTCCCAAATAGCTGGGACTATAGGTTCCCGCCACCATGCCCAGCTACTTTTTCTATTTTTTAGTAGAGAAAAGATCTCGCTCTTGCTCAGGTTAGTCTCAAGTTCCTGAGCACAGGCAATCCACCTGCCTCTGCCTTCCAGAGTGCGAGGATTATAGGGACGTGAGCCACTGCACCCAGCCTAAGCCGTGAGCTTTTAACTAAGCACTGCAGTAAAACTGCCTTGTGTGTTTGTAAGGAGGTGAGGACATTTCTCATTAACTGAGGCCACATTCTTGAGGCAGTTACTGGGTCAATGTTGTGCAGTGACCAGCTGCCTTGATTCACCCAGAACTTCCCCGGTTTTAGCACTGAAGGCCCTCCATCCTAAGAAACCCTGCAGCCCCTGTGGGGTGTGAACTGTCAAGATGCTTCTTGCCTGCAAATTGCCCCTCACAGGGGTCGTGTCAGTTTGTGCCTCATGCAGACTGCAGAGCCACATTTCTCTGGTTTCCTTGTGCTCAGCTTGATTTCTATTTAAATGCTGTGAATAACAACCCTTCAACATTCGGCCAGGGTTTTTAACGCTGTGCAGTATGTGACTAGTGTTGAGAAAAATGTGTCTGCCTTCTCCACCTCCTCCCAATTCCATGAGGTGATCTCAGCAAACACGTTAATTAGGAACCTTGGATGGAATAGGAAATAAGGAATAGAAGCCCCCTGGAGAGTGAGGGAAGGGTGTGCTCCCTTCCCCACATCCCCCAGATTCCCCCAGGCCACCAGAATCATCAAGTCCACCATTTATACCGCGACCTCCACTGCCTTTCCCCATGCCAGGGTGTCACCTTGGCCAGAGGAGCGAACTCAGGCTCCAGACCACACACAGACTGGGGTCCGAGCTGTAGCTCCAAGACGAAGCCGTGTGATCTTGGGGGAGTAGCTCTACCCTCTGAGGCTCACTTTTCCTTTATTCTCTTCTGCAGAATGAGACTAACATAGCCTTGGAAATTGTTTTAAGGTTTCTGATAGGAAAGGGCTTGGCACGGTCCCTGGCACACAGTAAATTGGTGTTTCCCCTTACTTGGCTGCTGGGTCCTGAATTCTCCAGTGAGCATCTATCTCATTCAGCTCCTGTCCCCAACCCCTGGGCACTTAGATCAGCACTTGTGTGTTCAAGATGTGATCCCTGTGCATGTTCCCAGCACTTCTGTTGGTGGCATGCGTCAGGCCAGCAGGGGCCTCAGGACAGGAGTGCTGGAGCTGCTCACAAACTTCGAGGCCTGCAGAAAGTTCCTAAGGTTTCTTAGATAGAACTTGGGGCCTGGGCAGGGGAGTAGGGAGGGTCCAAACCTCTTCACTGTCCTACAGGTGTTTTACCAGCTAGAGGGGGACATGGTTCTCCGTGTCCTGGAGCGAGGGAAACACCGAGATGTGGTCATTCGGCAAGGAGAGGTGAGGCGGGACCCAGGGGACCGGAGAGATAAAGCTGGAACCCACCCTGTGCACAGGGCCTGCCCCTAATCCTCTCTGCCCTTCCCGCGGTCCTCGGGCACTTCTTCCTCAAGGATGCCCGGTCTTCAGCACAGCCCAACATCCCCTCCAGTTCCCTGGTGTGGAGCTGAGCTGAGAAGTGGTCCAGGGTGGACAAGCAGTGCCCCATGGGATGCTGGGCACTGAGGCTTCTTGTCCGGCACCTTGTTTCCACCACTGTAGATATTCCTCCTGCCAGCCAGGGTACCCCACTCCCCGCAAAGGTTTGCCAATACCATGGGACTGGTGATTGAGCGGAAGCGGCTGGAAACGGAGCTAGATGGGCTCAGGTAAGTGTGCCCTGTGGGTGGGGGGCTACAGCAGCAGGGAGCAACTCAAAACCACACCAGAAAGGATCCTGGAGAGGGCCACAGAGGGTGGGAGGGCTTCGCAGTGGAGGAGACGCAGATCCTGCATTTACTGGCTGATGGGGAGGGGCAGGGTACAGTAGGTTCTGTACTCTGGGGCGCCCTGGGAGCCCACTCAGCCTGATGACCTGTTGGCTAGAAGCACCACCTGTGCTTTCTGCAGGAGTTCTGCTGGGAGGGGCAGGATGCAGAAAGTGAGGTGGAGGGGTGCCAAAGTCGGATCCTCCTGCCCCTGCTGCTGCTCCTCTCCGGTTTAGGGTCTCAGCCAGCACCTCCCTTGACTTCTATATTCCAGCTCATTCCACAACAGGCACTGACATCTGGATAGCAGTCGCTGTGTGCCGGGCACTTGGCTTAGATCTTTGTGTGTATTTATCCATTTAATCCTCCCAACTATCCCACAGGGTAGGTACTGTTATCATCTGCACTTTAAGGACCAAGAAACTGCACACAGGGATGCTAAACCCACTAGAGCTGAACTTGGTAGCTCTGACATTACAGAGAAACATGGAGTTAGGGCCAAGACTGTACAAACTTAGAGAGGAGCATGAAGCAACGCCCAGAAGGGAAGAACACAGGCCCCGCTGTAGACATGAGTTCTCTAGCCGTGGTTCCCATCTAGTTCTGACAAGTCTCTGAAAGGAGGAAGCTGCCGCTAGCTCAGAGGAACAGAGATTTCTCTAAAAGCTAGACTGCTTTTTGTATTCTTTTTAATTAAGAAAATTTAAGTTTTGGGCCGGGTGCAATGGCTCACACATGTAATCCTAGTATTCTGGGAGGCTGAGGTGGGTGGATTGCATGAGCTCACAGGTTCCAGACCAGCCTGAGAAAGAGTGAGACCCCTGTCTCTAAAATTAGCCGGGCTTTGTGGCCTGCCTGTAGTCTCAGCTACTCAGGAGGCTGAGGCACGAGAATCACTTAAGCCCAAGAGTTTGAGTTTGCTGTGAGCTGTGATGCCACAGCCCTCTACCAAGGACGACAAAGTGAGACTCCGTCTCAAAATAAAAGTAAAAAAAAAAAGAAAAGAAAATTTAAGTTTTCCATAAAGATACTGGATCAGGATACTTTGGCTCACATTTTCTGTTATGTAGATATTTTAAAAATGCTTTCTTTTTCTAATTACTGGAGTCATATATGTTTATTCTCAACATCTGGAAAAGCACAGGAATGCAAACTCACCAAAATTTAAATTATTTATCACTAAAAGGGTAAATTTTATGGTATGTGAATTATATGCCAAGGAAACAAAATAGTAACAAAGGGAAAACCAAAAAATTGTCATGCCACCAATTAAACCTGATGAAGCTCCTAAACGTCCATCTGGTCTTTTTTCTATGCTTACCTATACCTGACAACAGTGGGTCTTACTGAATACATAGGCGTGAGTTACTTTTTTTACTTAAATTTGTGAGTATTTTCCATGCTATTAAATCTTTGCAGAAAACATAATGACTATATAATAATCTATTACAAAACAGTCTGTTGTAGGGACATATACCCGGCTTTAAATTTTTCTTTTAATATCAGATTGATATGACGATACAAATGATTATGTTACTTTGTTTGCATTTCTTAGGTTTAGTTCAAGTTGTGGTTGAGCCCTTGACCCACTGTAGACCCCTACATTGTGCACATTAGCTGAGACCTGGCCTTAAATTCTAAAAGAAATTCCTTGCAATCCTTGGGATTTATATAGGGAATCTTTGATGGAGAGGATGGTGCCCTCAATAACATTTTACAGCAAATTCAATAACGGATTTCATCTGGCTGCTTTTGACCTTTAATAAAAGCCAGGGATTCAACATTAAAATGCCATTCTGAAGGCAATTCCTGGAGGGCATCGCAGTCCAGTTATGAAGCTCCATCCCAGGATAGAATTCAGGCCGTCAGGTGGGTGTACGCACTGTGTTTGTAAGCCAACTCCCATCAGAGGCGCAGCTTCCCTTTTCTGGTAGGGACTGAAGAGCAGACGGCACAAGCCTGGCTCTGGGATTAGGCATTCATTTAACAGATGTTCCTGGCACCTGCCGGGTGCTGCAGGCACAGGGGCCTGGGGCACAGCCCAGCCTGCCAGGCACTCCTCAGGCCAGGGGAGGAGGTCACTGAGACAGGGTTGGAGCTATGCCTCCATGCCTGGGGCCCTCCCCAGAGAAGAGGTCCAAAGTTTTGCTTCATTTCTCAAAGGCAGTCATCACCCTGAAAGGAGAAGACCCCCTATGTGAGGGACATCTTCCACACATTCGCGTCTGAGTTTGTGTCCTCTGACCTAGAGCACCATAGCCTATCAGAGCATCCAGCCACTGGCCCTGGTTTCAGGCTTAGCCTCAGCTTTCTCTCTGGGACAAACAAAGACACTGGGATTAGATGCTGTCTGAGCGAAGGCTATCTGGAGTCTGGCCCGCTTCTGCCTTTACAGGCCACTGTTCTCTGAGCTTAGTGCTCTACGTGCTCTGTGAATGGCCTGGTTTGGGAGCCAGGTGAGTGTTGTGCATAACAGCCCTCCCACTTTGGGGGCCCTCGTGTGCTTCTGGAAGACCAGGGGCAAGTGATCGAGCACTGACTCTGCAGAGCCAGGCTCAAGTGAACTTGCGCAGAAGCCACCCAGATGGGAAGCAGGGTTGCTTGTCCTCTACTCTGGCAGGTACTACGTAGGGGACACTGCGGACATCCTGTTTGAGAAGTGGTTCTACTGCAAGGACCTTGGCACGCAGTTGATCCCCATCATCCAGGAGTGAGCCCCCAGCCCTACCCCTGCTGTCCTGGGGCTCTGCATCAGCACCTGCTGGGATGGAAACAGCCTCCCCTCCCAGTGTGGGGGTGGGGGGCAGGGCTGGAGAGCCCCTGGGGAGAGGAGGGGGGCTGCTCCATGGACCTGGGAGAGAAAGGATGGCAGATAAACAAGTTGTATGCAAGGGCCCTGCACCCAAGAGTGTGAATGTGGTGTGTGCGCGTGTGTGTGTGCGCGCACGTGCCTCACTGCCCACTCCAGTGGGATGCTCACCACCCCTCCCCACGGCTTGTCCCTGCAGGTTCTTCAACTCTGAGCAGTACAGAACAGGAAAGCTCATCCCTGGTGAGACCCCTGGGAACCACCTTTCCTTCTCCCTCCTTTCCCAGAGTAGGATGGGTCATGGCCCAGAATACCAGGGAGTCTATTTTGTTGTTTGTTTTTTTTGAGACAAAGCCTCAAGCTGTCACCCTGGATAGAGTGCTGTGGCATCACAGCTCACAGCAACCTCCAATTCCTGGGCTCAAGCGAGCCTCTTGCCTCCGCCTCCCAAGTAGCTGGGACTACAGGCCAGGGAGTCTGTTTTGAATACTCTCTCCAGTACTCAGGATATTGAGAAGATGGCACCAGATGGTACCTCACGTCACGCACATGGCTGCTTGGTCATTGAGCTGGATCCAAAGGCTATTCCAGTGCTTGGAGAGCTGGGTCCCCTAGGAACTGGGCCCACTGGGGCTGGGTGGGCTGGGCCCAGGGGACACTGACCATAGCCTTGCTGCGGTATAGACCAGCTGCCCAAGGAGCCACCATTCCCTCTGAACCCACGATCCATCATGGAGCCCATGTCCCTGGAGGCCTGGCTGGATGGCCACCGCAGGGAGCTGCAGATGGGCACACCCCTCAGCCTGTTTGGGGACACCTATGAAACCAAGGTAATGTGGCTGTGGGCCACCTAGGGCATCCATCCAGCAACAGCCCCAGAAAATAGGAACTGATTTCACAGACATACACACAAGCATAGCCCTTCCTGTTTCCTCCCTAGCTTTGCTATAAGTGGAAGTCTGAGGAGGCCACGTGTTCCCAAACAATCTTTCTTTGCTCTCAGAGTATGGGGTCGCCCCATCGATTGACAGCTTCCTGAGAGTCTGTAGTTTCCCCATTGCTAGGAATTCCTGAGCCTCTGACTAGTCACAGCTCAGAAGCCAGAAGGGAGAGAGTTATTTGGGAGTGAGGGTTGGGTGGGGAGGTGCAATGGGAGATCCAAACAAGGTTTCTTTCATTCACCATTGATAAGAGTGCCTGTTGTGTTCCAGCCTTTGGTGGGAGAGTATGATAGTCATTGCCTCAAAGAATGTACATATAGTCTGTTCAAGGAGGTGGCCAAGTTCATCAACAGTTGCCACAATCATGTAGTGTATTATTTGATAGAAAAGCTACAGGCGGATAAAGGAGGAGCTCAGGGTGAAAGTGATACGCAAGTTGCTTTTTAAAGCTCAGGTAGTTTACAAAAGAAAGAAATGGAAGTTGTCTCGGCGCCTGTGGCTCAACGGACTGAGGCGCCAGCCACGTACACCTGAGCTGGCGGGTTCGAATCCAGCCCTGGCCCACCAAACAACAATGACGGTTGCAACCAAAAGATGGTCGGGCGTTGTGGCGGGCGCCTCTAGTCCCAGCTACTTGGGAGGCGGAGGTAGGAGACTCGCTTGAACCCAGAAATTGGAGGTTGCTGTGAGCTGTGATGCTACGGCACTCCGTTCAGGGTGACAGCTTGAGGCTCTGTCTCAAAACAAACAAAAATAAAAATAAAAAAAATAAAAAAATAAAAATAAAAGAAAGAAATGGAAGTTGAGAGAGCATTCTAGGTGAGGGAGAAGCATGCGCAAAGCTATGGAGGCCTAAAACAGCTCGGCACTGCAAGCAGCTGAGGTTGCTGAGAGCCCCTCAGGTATGTGGGGTCACTAGTGTGACTGTGGGCAGGAGGGCCTGCTGGGCTGGGCAAAGTGAGAGGACCTGCCCTGGAGACAACAGGGCTCCATCCAAGGGTTGAAGCAGCAGAATGATGAGGCCCAAGTGGTGTTTCAAAAAGCTCAATTGGTACAGAGTGTGGGTGCAGGATGAGGAGGGCTCGGGAGGAGGAAGCTGGTGTTCATTTGTGCTTTACTCATCCAGTTTGCCCCTGGCCCACCTGGTGCAGTTTGAATTAGTCCCCCATGGAAGGATGTTCATAGATATAGGCCTCCCTTAGAGGCCTGGCCTGGTGCACTTGGGTACACAGCAGGCACATCACGAAGTCCCTCCTACCCCAACACAAGCATCTCTCAGCCGGCACTGGCCACAGGACCCTGCATCCCACCCCTTCATATTCCTGCTCCTACCTGCTTCAGTTTACACTAAGAAAGACCCACTGACTCCCACTCTGGGCCAGCAGGCACACACCCAATATAGCAGCTGTAGGCTCCCAGGCTGATGCATGCCAGAGAAGCCTCAGCCTCGCTCTCCTTGTTCCTCCCCCTCCTGAGGCCAGACTGTCACATCTCACAGAGAGGAGGTGGGCACCTCTAGGAGGCTGATGTGTGTCCCTGTGTGCTCTGGTGGGCATGCCTTCATGTGAGCATGCATCAGGGGGATAACAAGTGCCTGTGCGTGTGTATGTGAAGAACAGGCAGACAGAAGCCTTCCTCTCCACGCCCTTGTGTCGACTGGGCATGTGGTGATAGGGCTGTTATGAGTTCTGCCCCGGCCCCATGCAGGCCTAGCATCTGGAGCCCAGGTCCAGACTGTCTCCCATGCGGGGCAAGAAGCACCAGAAATTTTCCTGTCCTACCAGGTGCTCGCCCACGGACAAGGCAGCAGCAAAAGCCTGAGACAGGATGTGGATGTGTGGCTGTGGCAGCTGGCAAGTGGGGACCCTGGAACAGGGTGGCACAACCTCCAAGGAGATCAGACTGTCCCAGGCCTTGGGCGCCGCTAGTGGGACTGGCTCCCTGGGCCCCTTGCCAAGGAACGCTCCGGGACACATTGAACAGGTGTGGAGGTCCAGCTGCCTCCATTGATTCTCCTGCCCCTCTTTCTCAGGAGGGCTCCTCCGTGGTGACAATGGAGGGACAGCACCTGAGCCTGACCCCTGATGACAGCCTGCTGGTGCCAGCTGGGACTTCGTGAGTGCACAGGGAGGACTCCCCCCAAAGGAGGGTGGGACCACCCTCCTTTCCCTGGGATCCTCAGAGCCCACCTTGTCCGGCTCGTCTGTGTCTGCACAGGTATGCCTGGGAGCGAGCACCAGGCTCTGTGGCCCTGTCTGTGACCCAGGACCCTGCCCGCAAGAAACCCCTGGAGTGACCCTCTTGCTGCGGGCCTGCGGCAGCCATGGACATACCTGGACACCACCTGAGCACCCTGACAGCTGGATAACTCTCCTCAGCCCCGCTGCTTGTCTATGCACAGCACAAGGTCCCCCTTGCCAGGCCATGAACATCACTGTCATCCATCCTCCTGCTGTTCTCAGCCCAGATGCCGGCCTCCTGGGGACTGGCAGCTCCCTTCTCCTCTAACAGCCTCGGTCCACTGTGCCCGGTCCCACCAGGTGGTCTGCTCCCTGTAGCCCAGCTACTGCTCCAGCCCTCTGTCCCTACAGGCTCAGTGCGGCACTTGCCTCCACTAAAACGGGCCTCAATAAAAGCTCCCTGCGAACAAACCCCTGTGGGTTGCACACAGACTGCCCTCGGTGGCCACCCTGGATGTTCCCCTGTGACTGTGGCGTTCCCTGAGGTGTTGGGTCCCAGGGTCTATTGTTGAGTGTGGACGGGCATTGTCACTGTGTGTGACCAAATCCACATATGCTCCTGTATCTGGTCCTACAAAGACAGCTGATATCATCATCTCTGCCTCTTTTCTCTATTCCCATTTACTATTTTTCACTTCACCTTTAAAAAATAGCATTTGTTGATTTTTTTCTCCCAATAACAGAAGTGGTCTATGCTAACTATAGGAAACAGAAATACATAAAAACACAGCTCCCCCTCACCTAGAGATAACGCCCTAGGATCAGCGGGTGGGAGGGGGGCTACGAAGCTGTGACAGGAGCTTGGAAGCAGAGGAGGCCGGGGTCTGGCCTCATGGCCCCTGCTGCCCACCATGTGCAAGCACCATAGCCAAAGACTGGGGAAGGCTCCCTGGGCCTGCTGAGGGAGTCCGGAATGCTAGGGGCCCCAGGAGCAGCAGTGGACAGAGATGAGAAAGTGGAACTCACAGTGTGGGCTTGGCTTCCTGGGGCTTCAGTGAGGAGTTAATGAGGGTGTGCACGTGGGAGTGACTGAAGCTGGATCTAGACAGAACAGGTACCTGCTTAGAGTCTACGCTTCCTCTAGAAAAGAGCTTGAAAAGAAAGCTTGAAACCTGTCTCTGCCAACCCCAACCTGGCACTGTCTTGACACACCCGACTGGTGGGCAGAGGACCTGGATGACAGGACCTTCACCCACCTCTCTACCCTCCACAGGCTTTCCTCTCCTACAACCAAAGAAAAAGCACCATCAGCCTCCTCCAAATGCAAAAGGTCGGGGGCAGCTGGGGCAGAGGCTTGGCAGAGCTGGGCTGCGGCAGTATGTTGCTCTGTGCAGGATTTGAGAAGAGAACACAGAACTTTCCAGAAAGGTCCCCGGGTCAGCACAGGTAGCCACAGGAAGAGTTTACCCTAGTACCAAGGGCAAGCCTAATTCCAGACAGAAAATAATGAAATTTAGATCTGTTTTTCTGTACACCAGATCTGTGCCAGGAATCCCCTAGAAGTTTTTACATACATTTTCTCATTTTATTCTCACAGCTCTCCAAGAACATGATAGCACCCATTGGTACAGATGAGGATCAGAGAGGTTTAGAAATCAGGCAGCTCTGGCTCGGCACCTGTAGTTCAGTGGCGAGGGCAGCAGTCACATACATCAGGGCTGGCAGGTTGGAACCCAGCCCAGGCCTGTCAAACAACAACAAAAAACAAATAGCCAGGCGCTGTGGCTGGCGCCTGTAGTCCCAGCTACTCGGGAGGCTGAGACAAGAGAATTGCTTAAGCCCAGGAGTTGGAGGTTGCTGTGAGCTGTATGACACTACAGCACTCTACCAAGAGCACCACAGTGAGACTCTGTCTCAAAAAACAAAAAAGAAATCAGGCAGCTCTCTTTCCAAGCCAGGCTCATCTGCATTCAAACTCAGGCTGGGTTACTTTACCCTGCTTCTGCAGTGGTGACAGCCCAAGGCAGGGAAGCAGGGCCAGAGGCTGTGATGCCTGAAACCTGGAGGGCTTGGCAGAGTAGGCAGCACATGGCCAACACTGAGCCCAGGCAGCTGGCAGGGCAAGGAGGAGTCAGGCCTTGGAGCCTGGAGCCAGGGCCCCCCTGACCTTGCTGTTCCCCATGGCCCTCCTTTCCACTCATGGGACCAGCCCCACAAGCTCAGGAAAGCACCTTACAGTGACACAGCAAGGCTCCTACCTTGCCAGACCAGCCTGGGCCTCCACAGAGAATGCTGTGGGGGGATGGGGCAGTCGGAGGACAAGGAGCCATGGAAGACACAGACAGGAAAATTCAGGACTGTCAGGATTGTCTATTTGGGAAGAGGAGCCTCCCATCCTCATGCCATGGCAGTGGGAACTTGGCAGGGGTGCCCTCTGCTGTGGGACCTACCTCATCACATCCACAGACTTCAGAACCATCAGGAATCTGGGAGCCACTGAAGGCTGAGCTGCAGCAGGCAGAGCACAAATGGGCCTGGCTCCCTCAAGGCCAGCAGCAGGATAGGGGGTTCTTAAATGACTCCCCACCTACCTCTCCAAAGTCAAGGTCCTGTAGGCCCCACAGTCCCTGCAGCCAGAGCTGGTGGGGGCAGGGAGGTGGCCACCCTGCCCGTATATATAATGGGGGGAGTAGGAGGGTGTCCACCGAGGTCTGCACGATCCTGAGAGCCTGAGAGCCACAGGTCACCAGGCAAGGTCACCTGCGTGAACCCTGTTCATCCTCTGCCAAGGGCACAACCCCTCCTCCCGCCTGCCTACTTTCCTCCCACTTGACTGTGGAGTTCCCTCTCACTCCTGCTGAACTCTGCTCTTCCTCTGCCAAGGACACCACCCCACCCCCCAACCCCAGGCTCATGTGGAGGTCATTCAGTACCCAGGGGAGGGAGGGAGGGAAGGGGACAGGCAGGGAAGGAAAGGGGAAGCAAGCCTCCAGAGTTCCCCTTTGCCTGCAACAGGAATGCTGGGTACTGCTCAGTGGCTACGAGGATGCTGATGAAAACTCCAGGCTGTTGTGTCATTGTGGTGGCCAGCTGAGAGCGACACTCATCCTACTTCACCCTGAACACATATGCAGGGTAAGAAGGCTCCAGAACCTTCTCTCAGGTCCATAGCCCAAGCAGCCCATGGAATTTCATACCCTGAGCTCCCCTCCTCCCCTCCCTCTGCCTTCTCCACTGTGTTAGGGGCCTCTGGCGAGGCCTGGCCTCCCTGCCATCCCAGCTTTTCCCTCTGGTGTCTGCCTTCCTGGCACCAATCCTGGGCATGGTGGGGACCAGCCTGGCCTTCTTCATCTTCCACTCCCACACAAGGTCCTGGACATCCCACATGGTGTTTCTGGTCAGCCCAGTCATTGCCAGCTTTCTCTGGATTACCGCTTCCTCCACGAGACCTGCTGGTGAGGGGCTGCTGCCTGTAAGGTCACTCTGTTCATGATGTCCACCAACCGCATGGCCAGTGTCATCTTCCCCACAGCCATCATACTCAACTGCTAGGGGAAGGTGGTGTAGCACCCCATACTGAGCTGGGCCTTGGTGGGGGCAGCCACCCAGGTGGCCAGGACTCCCTGGGGGCATCCTGCTCAATGGGCCCTGCTTGACCACTTATTCCAGCCACTCCTGCCTCAGTTCCAGGCTCGGCACAGCACCTTTGCCCACTCCACTGGTACCAGGCACAGTACATGCTGGAGTGCTTCCTGCTGCTGGCACACATCCTCTTTGCCATGCTGAGCATCAGGGCTACCATCTGGCCCCACAGCCTGGGCAGGCAGGTCTATAGAAGGCTATGTGCGTCTGGCTATGGTGGTGGCTGTCTACACCACCTTCTTGCCCAGCATCATCTTTGGCGCAGTTTCTGACTGTCCACTTGCCACTCCCTGAACATCTGCTTGAGGCTCTTCTACTGTTCCCTGACCTTCACCTTCCCATCAGCATCCTGGGCCTGTGCTCTGGATGTGCTCCTTATCTGGTCCCACTTTCTCCACCAGAGCTGGCCCTGCTGAGCAATGAGGGCACCTACTAGCCCTGTCCATGGTGGCAGTGGCACTGCTGGAGGCCTCTAGGAAGGGGGAGACCACACAGAAGCTGCAGCAGGAGTTCTGAAAAAAGAAGGCCCCTTGAGGACCGAGGGCAGGGCAGCAGTGCCACAGGAGCAATGACTGCCCAGGTCTGGCCTGGAGAGATGAGGGACATCAGCAGACCAGTGGTCAGGCCAAGGCGGAGGTAGGACCAGGGGGCAGGAGAGAAAGCTGCCCTCCCTTACAGTGCATCCAGGATGACGCGCTCCCCGAGTGGGGAAAGAGCAACAGGACCAGGCAGGGACAGGCAGAGACAGGCAGGGAGGCCGGGACACCTACTCAAATGCCTCACAGCGGTCCAGTCCCAGGGCCCAGGGCCCAGTCACTGTCACAACAGAGTCTTGCTTCAGAAATTGGAAAGCAGCATTTTCTGTGCTCTCCAGTTTGTCCCATTCAGTACTAATAAACTTTCACTTTAAATGCAGACCTGTCTCCGGTGTTCTAAGGAAATAAATGTCTTTGGGCCCAACCTGGGAATGGGTCAATAGGAGTTGAAGTGAACACCCCAAGGTGAAAGGGAAAAATGGGGACAGGGTGGGAAAGCTGGCAGCCACTCCCCCAGGGCACTCCGGGAAGCCCTGAGGGTCCTGACAGGCGGAACTGCTTTCCTGGGCCTGGATGCGGGGTTTGATGATGGGGACCTAATCCCCTCTCCCTAACTCCCTTCGGAGTGTTAACCCACTCAGTCCAACCCTATCATCTTGTGGGCAGGGTGCAGTCCCTCTGCTAAGAGTCCTCAGGAATGGAGGTGAAAGCCCAGGACTGCTGCCAGCAGCCGAGGAGGGTGGCATCAAGGAGTGGAGGACAGCAAGTATCGGGGAGAGGGAGGCGGGCCTCCCTTCTTCACCGGCTATCTGCGCCCCACTTCCCTCTCCGCTGTCAGAAACCCACCGCGGTGCTGGCGCACTTCCTGGGCATCCTCCACGGTTGCCCCATTTGCCTCTCTGCTCCTCACAAGCTTTTTCCCCCCTCCACTTCCCGTTGCTGCCTTTTCCACCCCGGAGACCCCTGCTCTCCACACCCTCTGCCACAATGGGGAGGCGGGGCCAAGCCTGAGTCGGGCGCTGCCCAGGGTGGGGGCTGAGCAGCACTTTCTCCTGGAGCCCCACCGAAGGTACCAACACTTGCTGCCAGCCCAATGCCTTTCCTCTAGTGCCATCTCTACCCCTGGACCTGCCCAATTAGGTTCTCTCCCTCCACCTCCAGCCACCTGCCCTGATGTAGGAGAAGTGACCCGCTACTCCTGGCGGCTCACAGACTTACCAGGACCCATCTTTCCCCACTGAGAGGGCACAGGCCACCCTTGAGGGGCTTCTGCATAGATGCTGGCCCACACTCCTAGCTTGGTCTGGATCCTCTTTACCTCTCATCTGGAAGTTGAGGACTGCTCACCCTTCCCTGTTTCCTCAGGAAGCAGGGCTTCGGGCTGCCTCCACGCTCCTGCTTGTAGGTAAGACTCCCTGGTCCTACCCTTGGCCCCTATCCAATGTACCCTTCTCTGAACTTATTTCTCCATCAGTGATCCTGGCCCTTGTTTAACTCCAGGGGCTGAAGATGGAAATTACCATGGTAGAACCTCTGTAAATTGACCACTCAAGGGACTGTAACAAACTAGTCAGTATACAGAGGTGGTCAACGTAAGGAACTAGGCCTGCTGTACTGGTGGAACATGGGATGCACGTCCAGTCTATGAAAATAAGGTCAACTAAGGAGGTGGTCAGTGTAGAGAGGTGGTCAGCTGTGGAGGTTCTACTGTATCTTCTAGAGCACTGGGTGAGGCAGGTAGCTTGTTAAGTGAAGGGGGAAAGGATTAAAAAAGGGGAAGACAAGAAGAAAACTGTATTTAAATGGAGGATTTTCTACAGATGGGAGAAGAGTGCCCATGGTGGTTATGGTGAGCTGGGGGCAGGCTGAGTAGAGACCCTGTTTCCTACATTTGGGTCCTTGAGGTGGGCCACACTGTTTCACGTGAATTTGGGGCAGCACCTTCTACCTTTCTTTCTTCTAACGTAACTGCTTTCACCTGAGGGAAGATCAAATGGCATGCATTACTTTACTCCAGGGACTCCTGAGCCAGTGGGTGAGCAGGCAGGGCTGGGGCTGGACCAACAGTCACTAACTGTCCTGGTGCTCACTGGGCACCCCCTCAGCCAGACACTGAGCCAAGGACACAGACAACAACACTCTGACCTTGAGCCGCTCCAGGATGAGCCCAGAAGAGACTGACTTGCCTGCCATGCAAATGGATTCAATTCAGGAGACTGCACCCTGAGAGCACAGAAGGCCGGAAGAGTCAGCTGTGCCCAGGATGGCAGAGGTGATGCCCCCGAGCTGGATCTGGGAGGATGAGGACGTAGGGGAGGAAGAGCATGAACAGGGTGCAGAGGTGCTAGATGACTTGGTGCCCAGGGGAGTGGGAGGCCACTGAGGAAGAGAGGAGAAAGCCGAGCACAGATTTAGGGGACAGGCAGGCAAGGCAAGTGAGACCAGACCAAGGAGGGTCCTGATGCCAAAGCTGGAACCTGAGTCAATCCCATGGACAACCCAATATGGCGGGGAAGGAGCATCTGCATGAGACTTGTATCTCCAAGATCATGACCAGCTTTGCTTTTTTTGTTTTGAGACAAAGTCTCACTTTGTCACCCTGGGCAGAGTGCCATGGCATCTAGCTCACAGCAACCTCAGATTCTTGGGCTCAAGTGATTCTCTTGCCTCAGCCTCCCAAGTAGCTGGGACTATAGGCATCCGCCACAATGCTGGCTATTTTTTTTGGAGATGGGGTCTCTTTTTTTTTTTGGTAGAGAAAGAGTCTCACTTTATTGCCCTCGGTAGAGTGCTGTGGCATCACAGCTCACAGCAACCTCCAACTCCTGGGCTTAGGCGATTATCTTGCCTCAGCCTCCCGCGTAGCTAGGACTATAGGCGTGGAAATTGTGGATTGATTTTATTTTATTTTATTTTATTTTTTTTGAGACAGAGCCTCAAGCTGTCACCCTGGATAGAGTGCTGTGGCATCACAGCTCACAGCAACCTCCAATTCCTGGGCTCAAGAGAGTCTCCTGCCTCTGCCTCCCAAGCAGCTGGGACTACAGGCGCCCGCCAC
>CAUYRH010011935.1:0-23796 GCA_963574655.1 Perodicticus potto | reverse complement strand
TTTGCTGTTTTGTGATCAAAAAGCTAAATAGAATGGAGAGAAGAGTTGAGCACAAATATTACCACTTTTTAAGGTTCTTCTAACTCAGGGCCCTTGTTCTCATTTGGAGTATTAAGAATCAATACCTCTAATTGAAAGGATCTCATTATAAATTTCAGCTTGAATAACATAAAACAACTTATCAAAAGAATTAATATTTTAAACATCTTTCCAACTCTATGTTTACTTCTGTCACACCACTAGCCTAAATATAGCCATGAAAGTTGTCAAACACTGTAAATCACTATAAATTAGGCCTTTTACTTTATATTTGATAGAACTGGAGGTGTTTTTTGTTTTTTGTTTTTTTTTTTTGGCCAGGGCTGGGTTTGAACCAGCCACCTCTGGAATATAAGGCTGGCACCCTACTCTTTTGAGCCACAACTTTTTATATTTGAGTACATTGGTTTAGCAGCAATTAATTAGGAATTCCAACCAGTACTCATGATGTGTGAGTAATTTTATATATATTTTTTGATATTATTAATTTATAGTCAAGAGTTTTAAATGTGGGGCAGAACAAGATGGCAGACCAGAAAGAACATTTGACCAAATGCTCCTACTGCAACTGAGAAACGGAAGAAAGCCAGGTTATGCCTGGTGAGGAGTCCTTGCCTGGAGCTGTGGCTTAGGTGTGCAGGATGGTGGTAAAGGGCTGGATGCAGTAAGTGATCCAGAGTTGTGACAATACAGCAGTTTTCTATGAGGGGGGACGGGGGAGGGGGGACCAACCCCTCCTTGGAGGTCTGGGATGGGAGGAAGTCCTTTGAGAGAAAAACCAGGAAGAGGAGACTCATTTAAACAGTATACAGCAGACAGTTGTGAGGCCTGATCTGAGCAGATGTGCCACCAGTTTGGAAGGTGTTGGCAGCTAGGGAATGGCCATTGTGGCAAGTTTGAGAGAATATCCTAAGGTCAGGCCTCCTACAGGGAAACAACTTTCTTTGTTTTGCCTGTGGGGATTGGACCTCTACTCAGGGACTTTTGTACCCCATAGGAACTGTTGCCTAGGGGCAAGGTGAGACCTACCTCTGAAGGATTCTGGAGAGCTTTGAGATCCTAACCCAAAGGGCCTGATGCTGAGGAAATAATCACGGGATCATCTCAGATAATTAACTTGGGAAATAGGTCTATACCTGGGAACAAGAGAGTCCAGAAATAATCCACGTGTCTGTGGAAAACAGTATTTCTGACAAGAATACTAGTTATTTTCCCCCCCACCTGCCTGCGCCGGGCCAGGGACTCTGTCTGGGGACTGCGCAGCTATGCACCACGGCCACAGGGTCTCCACCCACCTGAAACCCGACCAGGGACTCTGTCCAAGGTCTACACTGTACCCTCTGGAAACCCGGCTAGGGACTCTGTCAGAGGACCACACAGCTACACACCATGCCCATGGGGCCTCAGCCCACCCACACTCGGCCAGGGACACCATCCGGGGACTGTGTGGCTACACGCCAGCCAGAGACTCCTTCCGCTTCCTTGTGGTGCCACGGAGCCTCCGCCATCTGCGCCTGGCAAGGGACTCCGTCTGGGACCACTCAGCTATGTCCTGAACCCAAACCGAGCCAAGGACTCCATCCAGGGATCGCCCACTCGCAGGCCCTCCACCAGCCCGAGTCAGGCCAGGGACTCTGTCCAGGGACCTAGTGGCTACACGCTGCGCCTGCAGGGCCTCCTCCCTCCTGAACCCACCCAGGGACTCCATCCAGGGACCACATGGCTACACTTTGAGCCTGCTGGGCAGCCCCAGCCCCAGATAACCTGGCCAGGGATGCCAACAGAGGACAGAGGACCATGCGGCTATCCTGCCAGGCCTCTGCCTGCCAGAACCAGGCCAAGGACTATGTCCAAGGACTGCGCAGCTCCGTGCTGCACCCTCTGGGCCCCTACCCACCCCAGCCAGGAACTCTGGGAGGCTGCATCCTCCCTCCCTTGCCCTCTCTGCACCTGCACCAGCCCCACCGATCCCACCAGTCTGGCCAGGGACTCTGGAAGCCACCGGACCTGCGCCCTCCCTCAGGCACCCTCCCTGCCTCTGGGTGGAGTGTTCCTCCTGGCCAGAGACTACTAGAACTGGGGGCACTCTTTGCCAAAGTCACTGGGCCCTAGGCGCTCCCAGAACCGTGTGTACCATCCTGCCCTGCTGCTGGATTCCTGTGAGCCTCACTGGGAGCTCCTCCCACAGCCAAAACTCCCTGGCTGGGGCAATCCCAGAGGAACTACACAGGGTCACTCCCTACAAAGATCCAGCAACAATAGAGTGATCCCGCTGGGGTCTAATTTTGGAGAGACACCTCCCCAAGTCTGAGGATGGACAGAGTTGCAATGGTGAAAAATGATCATGAGGCAGAATCAATGGAAAAGCTGGCAATATGAATAATCAGAGTAGATCAAATACCCCAAGGAACAATAAGGCAGACACAGCACAAGATCCCATGCATAAACAAATGGCTAAAATGTCAGCAATCAAATTCAGAATCTGGACAGCAAATAAGATCAACAGAATGGAAGAAAAGATGGAATTAGAATTTCAAGCAATAATCCAAAAGATGTCTCAAGAATTCAATGAATTCAAAGACAAAATGTCCAAATATTTTGACATATTGAGACAAGAATTTGCATCCCTCAAAGATCTGAAAAATGCAGTAGAATTCCTCAGTAACAGAATGGAGCAAGCAGAAGAAAAGTTTCCTTATGTTGAAGACAAAGCTTTCAAATGCTCCCAAACTTTCAAAGAAGAAGAGAAATGGAGGGCAAAAACAGATCACTCTCTCAGAGAGCTCTGGGATAATTTGAAGAAAATCATTATTCGCCTTATAGGGATCCCCAAAAGCGACGGAGTGGCTTCACAAGGCACAGAGTCTCTTCTTCATGAGATTATGAAAGAGAACTTTCCAGACATGCCAAAAGATTCTGAAATTCAGATAGCAGACAGTTTCAGAACCCCAGCATGACTCAACCAGAACAAGACATCCCCCAGACACATCATAATCAACTTCACTAAAGTTAATAATAAGAAGAAAATTCTGAAGGCAGCCAGACATAAGAAAACCATATCCTGCAAGGGGAAGAATATTAGAATTACTGCAGATCTCCCGGCTCAAACCTTTCAAGCTAGAAGAGGATGGTCATTGACTTTTAATCTCCTAAAACAAAATAACTTTCACCAGGATCCTGTATCCAGCTAAACTGAGTTTCATTTATGATGGAGAAATTAAATACTTTAATGACATCCACATGTTGAAGAAATTTACCATAACTAAACCAGCTCTCTAGGATATTCTCAGACCTATTCTCCATAATGATCAGCATAATACTCCACCACAAAGTAAACTCGCTCAGAAACTTTTGATCAAATTCCAACTTCCACAGTGGCAAAAGGATTAAAAATGCCCACTGGACTTTTGAAAGGCTTATCAATATTCTCAATTAATGTGAATGGTTAAAATTGTCCTCTGAAGAGGCATAGGGTGGCTGACTGGATACAAAAACTCAGGCCAGATATCTGCTGCTTACCTTAAAATATAAACATAGACTCAAGGTGAAGGGGTGGTCATCTATATTCCAGGCAAATGGAAAATAGGAAAAAGCAGGTGTTGCAATCCTATTCACAGATACAATAGACTTTAAACCAACCAAAATAAAGAAAGATAAGGATGAACACTTCATATTTGTTAAAAGTAAAACTCAATATGATAAGATTTCAATTATTAATATTTATGCACCCAAACCAGCACATTATACCCCTTGATTGCACTAATGTACACAGCTATGATTTAATAATAAAAAATAATTAAAAAAAGAAAATTTAAAAATCAGAAAAGTCCTTCCAGCTAGAATTTTTTTAATTTTAAACAATTCTTCTGCAAAACGGAAATAAAATTTAAAATTACAAAATATCTATGAAGTAACAATGATGAACACACCACATGTCAAAATGTATGAAATACAATTAAGACATTTCAATAAAAATAAAACAAATTTTTAAAATCAAGAAATTAAAAGAAAACACAAGGAAGGAAATCAGAAGGACAGAGCAGAAATTAACAGAGCAAGAAACCAAAAAAAAGAAAAATAAATGAAATGGTATTAAAAATCAACAAATAGGCAGACTACAAATGATCTATAATCAAGAGAAAAGGGGAAACAGATGCAAAGTAAGAACTGAAGGGAAATAACTATTGAAACAGCCTAATTTGAGTGTCAAGAACAACCATGGTAACTGATTATACATTTAACAACAAAAAAACTAAGTATTACATTACCAAAAAAAGTTGAGCACTAGATTTCTAGCAATAAGCATGAATTATACTTTAGCTCATATATATTCCTTTATGCATAATTATAGCCTCATTCAAATTAGGTATTACATTAGTTCCCCCCTTGCTTTCTATAGTTTCATTTACCCATGGTCAGCCACAGTATGAAAACATATATATCATAAAATATCCTGAAAGAGAGTGAAAAAGAGACCACATTCATGGAACTTAAATTAGAGTATATTGTTATAATTGTACTATTTTATTATTAGTTATTAGTAATTTACCGTACTTAATTTATAAATTAAACTTTATCTTAAATGTGTATATGCAGGGGAAAAGATTGCATATGTAAGGTTTTGTGCTTTCCAAGGTTTCAGGCATCTATTGGGGTTCTTCCCCGTAGATAAGGAGGGGCTATTCTATTATTTCTAATTTACATATAAGGGCACTAAGAGGGAGTTTAAGTAGCTCTCCCCATATTCCACAGCTAGTAAATGAAAGAGCCATTATTCTTCAGGTCTGTCTGATACAAAAAGTGCCTGTGCCCTCACTTATTATATTAAACATCCTCTATAGATAAGCTCATATTATATACCATTTTATTACCTGCTTTGTGAATGCTTTCCTGTATTTTTATAATAAATATTTTCTATAACATTATTTTTAAATGCAGCATGATAACACAGTCATTGATTTAACCAATCCAATTTGTTAGACATTTGAGTAATTTTCAATATCTTGTTATGTATTGAATCATATCAATGTTTTAAATTTGTTTAGATCCTTAGTATAAAATCCCAGACATTGAAAATTATAAAAAATATTTTTAAACATTTTGAACACTTTGGATGCATGTTACCAATTTACCTAAACATTTTGCAGCACTGTATACAACCAGAATGTGGTTGAGAATGTGAGGGTGGTCATTTTCCTGAACCCTTGCAAACTTTTGACATCGTCATACATAAAAAAATAAAAGGAGCCATTTTGATAGGTAAAAGAGTATTTCAGTGTTTTAGCCTACCTTTTCCTTCCAGACTTATTGAGGTATAAATGACAAATTAAAAGTGTATATATTTAAGGAATACAAGAAGATTTTTTGATGCACATATACATTATGAAATTATTACGTAGATTTTAGGTTATTATAGATTACCATAGTCTAATTAACATATCTAGCTCCTCATATAGTTACATTTTTTGGTGATGAGAGCATTTATGATGCACCCTCTTAGAAAATTTCAAGTATACAATACAGTATTATTAACTATAGCCAGCATGCTATACATTTATTCATCCCACACAACTGAAACTTTGTACCCTTTGACCAATATCTCCCCATTTCTCCCATCCCCAATGCCTAAAGGCTGCCATTCCATTCTCTGCTTCTACGATTTTGACTCTTTTTGGTTCCATTTGTACATGAGATCTTATAATATTTGCCTTTCTGTATCTGAGTTATTTCACTTAGTGTAATACTCTTCTAAGTTCATTGATCCTTTTGCAAATGAAAAGATTTCTTTCTTTTTAAAGGATGAATAGTATTCTATTGTGTATATGGGTAAATCAAGATATATAGATAGATGATATAGATATAGATATAAATATCACATTTTCTTTTATCTGATTTGTTTTGACACTTAGGTTGTTTCCCTATCTTGACTTAAAATCTGTGTTGTCTTAAAATCTTTTTTGTCTAAAATAAGTAGAACTATCCCAACTTTCTTTTGTTTGCCGTTTGCATAAAATATCTTTCCTCGCCCTGTCACTTTCAACTTTTGGGTGTGCCTAAAGCTAAAGTGAGCTTCATAGAGACAGGATATATTGTTGAATATTTTTGTATCCATTCAGCCACTCTGTATCTTTGGATTAAAGAATTTAGTCCACTTACAAATTATTTTTTCATGTACAAATTATTGATAGATAAGGAATTATTATTGCTATTTTATTACTTATTTGCTATTTGTAGTTTCTTTTTTTCCTTCTCTTGCTGTCTTATTTGGTGATTTTATGATTATTTTAGTGGTTTGCTTTAATTTCTTTATCTTTTGTGTGTCTAATACAGCTTTTCTGTCTTTGTGGTTACCATGAGGCTTACATAAAAAATTATAAGCATCTATTTTAAGTTGGTAACAATTTAGCTTCAACCACATACAAAACTTTGAAACTTGACTTTTCCTACCCATACGTTTTATATTATTGATGTCACAATTTACATCATTATAGTATTAGAGTATTCTAAATTTCAATTATCATGGGGTTATGTCCTAAAAATCTTAAGTTGAAAATGTATTTAATACAGCTAAACTACAGATCATAATAGCTTTGTTTATCCAAACTTAAATGTGCTCAGAACACTTACCTTAGCCCAAAATTGGGAAAAATCATCTGACAACACAGTAGACTGTAGGGTATTGATTGTTTATTCCCATGATCATGTGGCTGACTGGGAGTTGCGATTTTCAGCCTCCAACCAGCATCACAAGGGTGTATTGTACTGTTTTCTACTGAATGTGTATCACTTTTACATCATTGAGTAGTTGAAAATATCATAAGTCAAATAATTATACAAATAAGTCAGGGGAAGTCTATATTCTTACTTTACGCTGAATTTTTTTTTTTTTTTTTAATTTCAGGTTAATGTGAGGGTACAAACAATCAGGTCACAATATTTGAGTTTATTAGACTCTTGCTTGTAGTTGTGTCCCACATCTAAAAGGTGTATGATACACCCCTACATTGTGTCCATTAAGTGAGATCACCCCAGACACCTCTCCTTCCCTCTCCCGGTCTCTCATTTCCCCTCCCCCTAACTTGATTGACATGAGTTTTTCTTCTCTGTGGGCATGAATTAGATCGTCTACTTGCTTCATATTAGCATTAAGTACATTGGATGTTTGGTTTTCCATTCTCGTGATACTTTACTAAGAAGAATGTGTTTCAACACCATGCAGGCTAATACAAAAGATGTAAAGTTACCATCTTTTTAATGGTAGAATAGTATTCCATGGTATACATATACCACAGTTCGATAATTCATTCTTGAGTTGATGAACATTTAGATTATTTCCACATCTTGATGATAGTAAATTGAGCTGTGATAAACAGTCTAGTGAAAATGTCCTTATGATAAAATGATATTTTTCTTCTAGGTAGATGCCTAGTAATGGGATTGTGGGGTCCAATGGAAGGTCTAATTTGAGTGCTTTGTGGATTCTCCATACTTCTTTACCCTGAATTTGATTCAATTTGATTTGATTTTCCTCTTTCTAAATTTATTTATTTATTTTAATTGGTAAGTAAAAATGGAGTATATTTATTATTTATAACATGTTGTTTTGAAATATGTATGCATTGTGGAAGGCATAATCAAGCTCTGAATTGTATACTTTTGTGTATTTTTGTATCTTTTTTAATTGTTACATCTTCTATCCAAAAAATTCCCTTTGGCATTTCTTGTAAAGCAGGTCTACTGGTGATGAACTTAGCTTCTGTTTTTATGAAAAATCTTTTATTTCTCCTAATTTCTTTTTATTTATTTATTTATCTATTATGATTTTTTTTTTTTTAGAGACAGTGTCTCACTCTGTCACCCTGGGTAGAGTGCCATGGCATCATAGCTCACAGCAACCTAAAACTCTTGGGCTCAAGCAGTTTTCTTGCTTCAGCCTCTCCAGTAGCTAGGACTACAGGCCATGAGGGCTTCCCTGTCACTAGAGTATGCCTATAGCCTTAGTCATTAGAGGAGCCAGCACCTTGGTTTTCTGGGTGAAGTATGGTACTAGGGTCTGCAATGAAATTGGATGCCCCCTTCCCCCTCCTTCCCTCCACATGGAGAATATCTCTCTTCACAATGTGCTGCATGGGCTTGGGGAAAAGGTGATGTGGTAGTGTGAAACTGTCCTTCTACCCTCTTCAATGCATATTTTCTTATTTATGTGTTCCACCCAGGTGCTATAATCTCTTACCTAGATTTCTTAGCTTTTGAGAAAGGATTTTTGAGGTCTGATGGTTGTTCAAAGTCATGTTTCTATGAGAGAATGATCACTAGAAGCTCCTATTCCACCATCTTTCTGATGTCATTCCAAAAGCTCGAATTTTTAAATTACCGCTATGATGGAATATTTTAAATTGTCACTGTTAATTTACATTTTTCTTTTGTAAATTGCCTAGTGATGTCTTTTGCCTATGTTTCTACTGGAGGGTTCAGCTGATAATTATTGATTTATAAGGTATTTTTATATATTAAAGGTTTTAACATAAATGCACATTTTAATGTTATATCAGAAAAAACCAGAATTATAGTTCTAAACCACAGGGAAATAATAAAAATTGAGATACTACTATTTTCTTTTCTCATATCTACTAATATCATAGCAAGACATTTCAGGACGCATTAAGAAAAAATTTAGATTCATTTTCAGAAATTGTATGAAGTTGAATTAACTTTTCATTGCCTATCTTTTCTTTAAAGAGAAACTTGAATTTATTTAAAAAAAAATAGAAAATAAGACTTTGGACGACTAAGTGGTCAGTATTAACAGAAATGCTAAGGAGACTGAGGATTAAAAAAAGGAGAGAGAGAGAGAGCAACAGCCAGAGAAGAGATTATAGAAACAGTAGAAAATATGTAGTGTATATTTGACTTCAATTACATGTGACCCAATAATCCTATAAAATCATCTAAGTACTCTCATAAAATATTATTTTACTGATATACATGTATTTTGAATTAGAAATTTTTTGTAGAGCTTCCAGTTTTCTATTATTCACTTACTGAGGTGGATGGACAAAATCAGTTTCAATAATCAATCCATAGCAAAGAGCAGATTTTTTTCATATAAAAGCAACTGGTGGCATAAAAAATGCAACCTTCTAGCACTGGCCTCATTAGTCCAATATTCCAGCTAAATTACTTTAGTGCAAAATGTCTTTGAAAAGAAGAAATGATTCATATCTTCTCTTGGCCTTCAATAAGACAAAAGTAGTTTGATTTGGTGACAATATGACAGGTAGAAAACTAGGGTCCCAGTATCAGCTTTCTGTGTTGTAGGGGAAAGCACTCCCTCTTTTAAGTTTTAGTTTTCTCTTCTATAAAATGAGAGGGTTGAGCCAAATTGTTTGTGGTATTTTCTTTCTAAAAGAATTGTTTAATTTTGGAGCACTTTTAGATTTACAGAAAAGTTGTAAAGATAGTGCAAAGAATTCCTATATACTCCTTAAGTTCACCTATTGTTATCATTTTATCTTACCATAGTACATTTCTCATAACTAAGAAACCAACACTGATAATTACAGTTAATTGAACTGGACCCTTGATTTGGATATTGACAGTTTTTTTCCCATGTTTTTATTTCTGTTCCAGGATCCAGATTGGAATAGAATAGTATATTAAGTGTCATGTCTCCCTCGCCTCCTCTGGTCTCTTAACAGGTTCCTGTCTAGATGACAGTTTTGAGTAGCACTGGTCAGTTTTTCACAGATTTTCCCTCAGTTTGGGTTTTGCTAGTGTTCTTCCCATATCTAGACTGGATTTGGGGGTGGAAGACCACAGAGGTGCCATTATCAACACAACATATCAAGTGTATGTGCCATCATTTACATGCTGTCATTGATGACGGTAAACTTGATCACCCAGCTGAGGTAGTGTTTGTCGGGTTTCTTCACTTTGTTTACTCCTTACCCTCCTTTCCAAACTATATTCAACTAACCTGTGGTCTTTTTGAACTCTAACATTCCATGATTTTGTTATGTTGCAGACAAATTCCCATACCCATACAGATCAATTTACTAGAGTTGAATCCGTCACCTAAGATTGCTTATTTGTGCCAGGCAACACAGCTGAAAATTTTCTTGGGACCCATTTCACACTATATGGCTATGTGAGAATTCTTAGTTATGTTTCATAAAATGAGGCTCTAACTGTTTTATGCTAACCTTTGTCAAAAGTATAGTCTACTAAGAAATGATGACATCTTAAAAATCTTGTGTTCTAATTTTTGAAAACCTTTCACCAAGAAAGCCTAAAACTTCCAGATCCTGTTGGCCATGATGATGGAGGAAAAGAAATGAGCAGCTAGGGGGATGTTGATGGGGCATAGGAAGAGAAATGAATGTCTGTTCTTAATTAAGCCAAGGGTTTGGAATTAGGTGAGTTTTTTAACTCTGCGATATAACTGTGTGAAGGTGGAAGCTGAATTTCTCTCAGGAAACTTGAGTCCCTGTATATTGCTCTCTGAAGACAAGCAGAACTACATAATCCTCTCTTAGGGTAGGAAAGTAGAGGATTCAATGAGCAAATGACCTTCTACCTTTCTCCTCTTCCAATATGGTTTTGTAAAGGTTAGCTTAAGGGGGTAATTAACCAGATGTAATAACAATGGCTAGTATTTATTGGGCATTTAGAATTGCTAGGCATTTTTTTAGGTACCTTACATATACTGACTCATTTAGTACCTCCCGCAACCTTATGGAGAAGGTGCTATTATTATGCACATTTTATGGTGAGGTTGCTGAGACACAAAGATTAACTCATCCAAGGTCATACAACTAATTGGTAGCAGAATTGGGATTTGAACCAAGGAAGCTTGCCCCCAGAGTCTCTGCTCTTTACTATACCATCTGACAACTGCCTCCCTTTAAATAAAGGGTTAAGCTTCAAGAGGACAAAGTCTTTTTTGTAACCAGTTACTTTTGAATCCTCAGCACCTAGGACAATGTTCAATGAATAGTAATAAAACAACAAATAATAATTGCTTAAATGGAGAAGGCTTGAAGTTTTGCATAAAGACAGATACTATATATCTATAGCTATGGCTGCTTGATTCCAAATCAGAAAAGTTTCAAAGCATCAGGGGTTGTAGACATAAATCAAGGAATACATTTCCATTTTGAAAATTTAAATATGTGAAGAAAAATGGGTAAGAAGAGAGTTGTATAGGTCTATTTCTTATTCTCTATAATGACCAGTTTTATTTGGGTCTTTGTATAAGAACACAGATACTATTACCAATAAGTACTCAAACCAAAAAGAAAAAGAAAAAAAAAAAAAACAAGCAAAAAATGGTAAGAAACTATTTAGGAATCTAAGAGACTACCATTATTGATAATGAAGAAATGACAGGCAGTAACATGGACCACAGAGGGAGAATTATTTGAGCAGAAAATGAAATAAAATGGGAAAGGAAAAGAAATTTTTAAAGAAGAATCAAAAGTACTGATTCCTAGCTAAATTGTTATTTTAGCTACATTGTTCATTAAACTTTTTTTTATAAATTTTTCCCATCATTGTGCTGCTTATTCTTCCTGACTCCACAAAGCAAATAATAATACAAAAATAAATAAGATTTGAGTTACGGAGAGCACTTATTGGTGCTGTGACTTGAGATGAAACCACTAAATAATTGTGTCTGTCTGACAAGGAATACACAGATGGGCCCATTATGCAACTGCAAATGGAGATCATATATTAAGCCTGTGATAAGGTACCCAAATAGACATGTTATTTATAAATATTGCTGTAGCCTTGGAATAGAAAATATAAAATACATAGTAAATGAAAGTTTTAAGATAATATAATATAGAACTGAGATATTAAAATGATTTATTACTTTGATAGAATCTTTTCTAGCCTGAGTATTGGATGAAATAGAGATCATAATAAGGCAAAAAGAAAGCATGCTGCAATAGAGAATAATTCATTTCATTTAACAGTGGAAAAATAGGTATTCAAACATTCAGAGCATCAAAAAAGGTGTCCTTATTGCCTCTGTTGTACCATCTCAATCTTTTCTTAATTGGCATTTAATTTTGCTGTTTATCATGACAGACTTGAAAAATGTGTTATGCAAAACTGTTCGAGTTAAACTTCTTTTTGCTCACTTTTTTTTTTTTAATTAGTGAACTTTTTTTTCCCCTAAGGAAATTTTACCCATACCAAACACAACAGCTTTTGATGCATTCAAAAATGTTTGAAAAGGATCGCAAAGCCATGTTGACTACATTTTGCTTTGCAAAGGAAGACATAAGTATGTTTTATTTATTCTCATGATGTAGTGAAAGCACAGATACTATTTTTAGTAGAAAATGTATATGTCTAACCCCAGGAAAAGAAAGAGAATACTTGAATGAAACTGCTGAGGCAATAACAAGGTACCATAAATAAACATGTATTACTTACTTTATTCTTGAAAAATGCTTCTCTGGAAACTAAGTTTTCAATCCTGCATGTAATCTGGTTATAACTAGGCTAAAACTCAGATCTGAAGGTAATTTATCAAAGGGCTATAGTTCACTCATATACCAGTTTGATGTTTAATGTAATAAAAATGGGATTTATTTTAAGATGGAAAGATAACCTGGTTTCTGTAATATTAGCAGTCACTGCATTTAATTCAAGTAGCATTTATTTTGCAGTGATATTCCTTATGGCAGAAGCATGAAATCTCATCTGATGGCCACTGAAGTATCGGTCCAGTGAGATTGCTTCCCATAGGAGTTAAGTTGAAAGCCTGAAGGCGTCAGGGGTCACCATCTGAGTAATGTACTTGGTATATTTTTCAGGAAGGGAACTATACAACTCACAAGTAGATCTATAGCTTTGACAAGCTTTGGAAGTAAAGTACAAAAGCCAGAGCATTCCATAGCCTGAAGGAACTTTAAGCAAGATATGTAAGGGAACTGATGGGGGAAAAATACTGACAAAAAAGGAAAATAAATTATCTAGAAAAATATCATATGCCTTTGTGTTGGCATGATTTGAAATATGGTATCATCCATAATGCTCAGATTTATGACACAGACTGTAATCTTTCTACATAGATTTATTAGAATTAGAAAATAATACCCAAAATTCTTGCAATCAATAAATAAATCATCCTCAGCTGAATATGTGTGCATTTTAAGGTACGAAATGAATTCCTTGAAAGCAAAGTTATATTTGCCATAAAAAGATGGCAATTTTAAGGTTCACTTGCATATTTATAAGCAAAGCCTATTTACTTTGTTATCAAATTCGTTCAAATATTATCTGTAAGAGAGGGGGCACAAAACCGCCAAAATATACAAAATAACATAAGAAGTAGTCCTATCTTCTGACACTAGCACTATATTTATATTCCAATAAATTGAAATACCTAAAAGGAATTCCTTCCAACACCTAAATTTTCCTTATTCATATATTTTGAGGAAAATTATTTAGGCCGTTCAATTTCAAAACATATTCTTAGAGCTTTTGGACCCCCAATCAGTTCCAATCAAACGAGTTCTATTTTATGTTTTAGGTATTTGGGGATTATTCATATTTCATTGCTAGATGGTTCTTCTTTTTAAAAATGTTTTTAAATGCTCTGTTTTAGACAGAAAACGACAATAAAAGGGATGGAATACATCAACTATCCGTTCAGCTTAACAAAGGTTTGTTACGTACCTAGTATTTTTTAAGTTATATAATAATACATGAATAAAGTATCATTGTAAAAGATCCCGACAGTACTATGAAAATGTCAAGCTATCCTTTTAGTTCCCCCAGCTACCCACGGTCAAGATCAACAGTTTAGTATGCATCCTTTCAGTTCTCTTTCTATGCATTTACATTTATATATATATACATTTTCTACTTAAACAGGATCATAGCATAGACATTGTTCTATCCTCTTTCGTACAAATCGTAGTGCTCTTTTCATGTCAGTATGTATAGGTCATCCACTGATGTGCTGACAAATGTTTAACAACCAACTCTCTGAGCCAAAAATCCCTGATTTGCAGCATTTGCTGATTGCTGGAGTGTAAATACACCCACCATGGCTCATTTCGACTGCCAACATGAAGTCACTGGAGGTGGAATTGGGAAGAGATGCACACAGTTGGCTCATGCAAACCAGTGTAAGGCAGCTCGAGCGTATCACTAGATCACTCCTTTCTCTCTCTTTGGCTTTTTATTTTGAAATAATTTTAGACTTACAAAAATGTAAATGTAGCACAGAATCCCTGTATTTGTCACTGAGCTTCTCCCAATGGTAACATCTTGCATAACTATACTACAATAACTAAAACTAAGAAATTAACATTGATATGATGCTGCTAACTAAATTTAGACTTTAATTCATATTTCTCCAGTTTTTTCACTGTCTTTTCTGTTCCAGGATCCCATATTGCACTTAGTTGTCATGTCTCCACAATTTCCTTCAATTTGACGATTTCTCAGTATCAGTCTTTTTAATTCTTACATAGGATTTTATAGCATGGCTGTACCACTCTCCCATAGATATACTGGTCATTCTGTTTTTTTTTTTTTTTCTTTTTCTTTTTTTACCATGTAACGAAGTCAGTATATTAGCAATTTACTGTTATAGTAAATTTCCTTGTACTTGCCCCTTTATGCACATATGTGGTTATTTTTTTACTACAGACTCCTAAAAGTAGATTTCCTTGGCCAAAGAACACTCTCAATTTAGGTTATAATAGGTATCAAAATTGCCTTCCAAAGTTGCTTTACTACTTTTACTTCTATCAGTATGCTTCCTGACTACCAAGGACAGAACATGAAGAAGGCATGGTTCCTGCCTTTTGAGGACTGAATAATGATGAGGCAGACATGTATACAGATATCTTCAGTGTAGTATAGTAGATTCTCTGATAGGGTGCTAAAATAGAAACAGCATAGCTCTTTATGAACAGTAGTACTCGAGATCATCACTGTTCAGTAGAAATACAATTCAAACCACATACGTTATTTCAAATTTTATAATGACCATGTTTAAAAAATAAAAAGAAACAGGTAAAATAATTTAAATTAAAAATTATTTCATCTGATATAGCCAATATATTATCATTTCAATGTGCGATCAATATAAGACTATTAATGTCATATTTTACATTCTTTCCTATGTTTACTGGCCCTTCAACTACGACTAGTCACATTTCAAGCGCACAATAGACATATGTGATGAGTGGCTACCATATTGGACAATACAGGCCTAAGACTCTCAGCATGTATTTCTAACATCTACTTCTGAAGCATTCCTGGCATCTCTTTTTTATAAGTGAATATTTGCCTTTGGAAGGGGAGTGGAATAGGAAAGAATTATCAGTTACAATCGTTACTAGAGACCCCCTCATCTTACTTAAGAGAACAAAAGTATCCTACAGCCTAACAGAACACAGACAGATAACTGCAGAGAGACTTGGAGGTTTCTATAGAAATGTGCAAATTAATAAAAGCTTCTGTTCATGCAGTCAGGATGCCTTAAAATCCAAGGTGCTTGATTGAGTTTGGCAATTGGGGACAGCAAGATAATCTATTTGTTACCTTAACTTTGTAATGAATTTATAATTTCAGAGTATAGCTCTTTACAATTGGATAAAACAAGAAGGATAATAATTATAAAATATACAGGGCTTAGCACCAGGGGACATTTGTTAAAAGAGCATTAGGGACTGCTATTCTTAATCAGCTGAAAGACATTACTTCTGGAATATCTGATTAGGCATACATATTCTGTCTAGCCATTGAATTTCATTAAAATACAAATAATGGGATTGGTACTCCCTGAGAGATCTGAATAGTGTCTATCTCTACTCATTGAGTATATATATTATATATGTCTTTAGGTATAATAACTGACTTGACTTGGGGTTGGGAGTTCTCACATTACATCTACTTTAACCAACAGTGCCCATTTGGCGGTACATATTCTGATATGTGAGATTTTACTGTCGTAACTTTCCATTCACTTCTTGTTTATTGGTGACCAGTTTGTAAAGTTGATTGGAGCACTGGGATAACGGGATTATGGGCCCAGTCTTATGTGTATGAGTTTTTCCACCATTCTTTGTCTTCTTGACTAAGCTCCCACTAAGCTCCCAGTGTTCCTCACAGACTCCCTGAGAGACTACAGAGGTTTTGTAATTTCTGTCATCTGCCTGTAAGATTCTTTCACCAGATATTCGTAATGGCTCCACCTCATTCTGATGTTGGTTCAAGTAGTACCTCCTGTGAGAGGTCTTCCTCGACCACCCTTACCTATTTTTTTTTCATAGTACTTATAACTACCTGACAGTATAATGTTCTTTGTTTCCATAAGTTATATTCTGTTTTATATTTTATATCATACATGTTTTTTCTTTTCCTGTCTTAACCCACTACCTTCTCATACAAGTTCTGAGGGAATAGAGATTTTTCAATTGTAGTCATTGTTATAAACTTAGTAAAACAGTGCCTATCACCAAGTAGACACTCAAAAAAATTGATTGACTCAATATATAAGTGTAATTTAACATTGCCCTGTTTTTCATCTCTAGTTATGCCCTTAATTCTGGCCAGTTGGCTCATAATGCATCTCCTTGGGTTTGAGAGACTTGCCTAAAGAGTATGGATCTAAACACATAATACAGAGATGGATCAGAATCCACTAGAAGCTAAGAATGCCGTATCTTCATCCCGTATCCAAGGCTGACATGCAGCCAACGTGTGCTGTGTGGATTATATTTGTTTTTATTTCTGATATAGAAGGTTTTTTTGCTCAGTACCTATTCTGTCCTGGCTGCTAAATATTTTTAATCTTATTTTTGCCTGTATCCCCAACATTCCCAGTATGCGAAGCAAAAGCTTTGAAAATGTTTGTTGAATAAATCAATAAATATATTAGATCATCAGACAAGAAGTACTATCATATCCTTCTAGTGGTGTGTTGGTATATTTAATGGTCAAAATAATTTTATTTACTGGTATTTATGTGAATGAAATATTATTTATTTCTAATAAAACCTGAACACTGAAGTTGTTTAGTGACTGTAGTCTGTCCTGCACATCAATGTACTTTTTGGCTTTCTTGCAAAACTAGGCATAAGGAAGTTGGATTTGGAGCAAAAAAAAAAAAGCCAGTAGCCTTGCCCTGGTACCTGTGGTCTCTAGCAAGTAATTAACTTTCAGTACATATTCATACATAAATTCCAAACAGCTTGGTACCTGGGAACGATACAGTAAATTCAAAAAATTATAAGGCTGCTTTGTATTTGAAGAGTTTCCTACTAAATGTGCCCATGCCTCTTCATCTGTCTTGATTGGCTGGAGGCAGTCCATTTCATTTCATGGTGAAAAATTAATCCTTACCTCATATATTTAGAAGTGAATCTCACTACATGAATTTGCTCTCATTTTTAACTGCCCTCGGGAAATTGGCTTAACTTAAATAAAGTATATAAAATAGCCCCCTTGGTCTTCAAAATGAGGACTACTCTGCCTTTTGTTACATAGTTACATATGGCCCATCTAATTTCACAAAAGTAATTGAACCAAGGGAATGAAACAGATTTTCAATATAGCTTCTACTATTCATCATATTCAAATTATTTGGGGAGCAGAGTAAACCAAATTTTCTATTAAAATGATAAACACCTTTAATTGGGACAAGCATGTTAAACCAAACTTCAAGTCCTTTGGCAAGGAAATCACAAAGATGGCACCAATACAGCTCTTTTAACGTGCTGTGCCATACCTTACTCAGAACCACTAGCCATTGAGCTGCAATTGTTTCCAATAATTGCAGGAGAAATTCATTAGGCGGCACTGGCCTTAATCCAAAGAAAAGGGTAGAAACCAATTAACTGCTTAAAACTTTAAGGATAAATTAGAAAGTACGTGTTGGAAATCTCTTTCGCTCCAACTAAAAGTGGATGAATGATTTTTAAATAGGCTCTCTGGCTAGCTTCTCTGTTCTCAGTCACTAATTCAGACATTAAGTATGAGTGTTACACATGCAAATTATCCCTTTTCAGTCTGCCTAAAGGCACAAAGGAAAAAAAATATTTATGAGATGGTTATGAGCATATTCTTTTTTTTTTTTTTTTTTTTTTTGCTTTTTGGTAGGATTTGGTCAATACTGAAAAAATGCACTGAGAGAACAAGAGTTTCCTCCCACCCCGAGTTTCTGACCTTGGCAGTGTTCTCTCCTAACAGTCTCTCCCTCCAGTGACCTTACTCACTCTCACAACTTCAACTGTTGCTTCTGTGTATATGTGACTTTGCCGTCTCATCCCAGCTCTAATATTCCTCCAGATGTCAAACTTCCTAGGGTTAACATCACTATCTGGATTGCCCATCTGTCCCTGGAACCCAGCATCCCCGAAGCTAAATTTCTTACATTCCTCCCATATCTTCACCCTGGCTCAAATCATATGTTCAACTAGTCATCATTCAATAAAGCATATATCCAGCGCCAACTGTATATAGCAAGTGCTGGTCTAAGTGAAGCATTCCCTACATGTGTAAATGATTTCACCATTGTTTTAGTTAGGCTCAAAACCTTAACCATTTAGGATTCCTCCCTTTCTCGCACTTTTTCTTATCCCCTCCCCCAGCACACCTATACGCACACATGAATATGTGTACACATACATGAATATGTGTACACACACAACTTGTTACCAAGTCCTGAAATGCCATTTATGAAGTTTCTCCTTAAAGAATCTCCTTGATCAGCCCAACCAATTTTAGTCCATTGTTCCTTTAAAACATTTCTTTTAAAATTACAGCTTCTTTTTATCCCAGATGGGAAATATCACACATGTTCATTATAAAAAATATGAAAAATACAGAAATCATAAAGAAGAAAATAATTCTCCATAGTTCCCTATGCTGTTAACATGTTGCTATCTATCCTTCCAGACTTTTTTCTCTCTGGGCATCATGAACACATGTGCACACATGCACTCAAACACACATCTCAGATTATACTATTTATACTGTTTAGTAGCCAGATATTTTTCATACAATGCATCATGAATTTTCCCCATACTATTGCATAGTCTTCTGCAACATGGTATTTTTTTTTTTTTTTTTGAGACAGAGCCTCATTCTGTAACCTGAGCTAGAGTGCCACTAGTGGTGTCATCATAGCTCACTACAAACTCAAACTCCTGGGCTCAAGTAGTCCTCCTACCTCAGGCTCCTGAGTAGCTGGAACTATAGTCATGCACCACTAGGGCTGGCTAATTTTGCGGTTTTTGTAAGAGACAGAGACTTGTTCTTGCTCTTGCTCAGGCTGTTCGTGACCTCCTTTTCTATTTTTGTAAGAGACAGGGTCTTGCTCTTGCTCAGGCTGTTCTTGAACTCCTGGACTCAAATAATCTTCCCACCTTGACTTCCCTGAGTGCTAGAATTATATGTGTGAGCTACTGTGCCCAGCCTGCAACATGATTTTGAACAGGCACCTAATCTTCATATTATTCACTATCTCATTAGTTATTTGATTAATCTACTCTTGATGAATATTTAGATTGGGTATAACTTTCTTTTTTAATTTTTTTACCTCTATTTTTTTTATTAAATCGTAACTGTGTACATCAATGCATTTATTTATTTCAGGTTAATGTGAGGGTACAAGCAGCCAGGTCAAAATATTTGATTTTGTTAAGTAGAGTTCATCTTATGGTTATATCCCCCACACAAAAGATGTGCCAAAGCCCCAACCCCATGCCCATTCAGTGAGAGTGCCCCAACCCCCTCCACCTACCTCATTACCCCTCCCCCCAACTTGATTGAAATGAGTTTTCTCCTATTTGGGTATGCTTTGGATCATCTACTGGCTTCATATTAGTATTAAGTACACTGAATATTCGCTTTTCCATTCTTGTGATACTTTACTAAGAAGAATGTGTTTCAACTCCATCCAGGATATTACAAAAGATGTGAAGTCACTATCTTTTGTATGGTTGAATAGTATTCCATGGTGTACTTGTACCACAATTTGTTAATCCATTCCTGAGCTGATGGGCATTTAGGTTATTTCCACATTCTGGCGATTGTATATTGAGCTGCAATGAACAATCTAGTGCAAATGTTCTTAAGGTAAAAGACATTTTTTCCTTCTGGGTAGATACCTAGTAGTGGTATTGCGGGGTAAAATGGGAGATCTAATTTGAGATCTTTGAGGATTCTCCATATTTCTTTCCAACGAGGCTGTATTTGCAGTCCCACCAACAGTGTAAAAGCATCTCCCTCTCTCCACATCTGCACCAGCATCTGCAGCTTTGGGACTTTGTGATGTGGGCTAATCTTACTGGGGTTAGATGATATCTCAGGGTGGTTTTGATGTGCATTTCTCTGATGATTAGGGACAGCGAGCATTTTTTCATGTTTGTTAGCCATTCGTCTGTCTTCCTTAGAGAAGGTTCTATTCATGTCTCTAGCCTAGTGATATATGGGATTATTGGCTCTTTTTTACTTTCAAATGTTGCAGTGCACAGCCTTATAGTTTGGTGACATGTATTATTAATTCATAGAAATTAAATTGTTGGCTCAAAGGATAAACTAATTTTTTAATTTTGCCCTCCAAAAAGATCACTGTAGTTTTATATTCTCATCAAGAGTATATGAGAATACCCATTTTCCTGCACACTGACCAATACTGAGTACTTTCAAATCTAATAGCAGTTTGAACCTGTCTTAATGTCAATTATTCAGCATAATATTATTTTATGCTTACTAAATCCCACCTTAATATGCATCTAGATTTTAACAACTGCAGCAGCTATCATAGGACCTTGTGCATAGGAGGGATTCAGGAAATATTGATATTTGCCAAACTGAATTAAATCAGAGCCACAGAGGTTTTCCATGTTCTTGTGATGGCCCATCCATCATTACAGTAGTTTCCACAAGCAAAGTAGAGTTACATAACTAAGGGAAATGGAAAAGAAGGAGTTACAGCACTGAGGAGCTAAGTCCAATCCCACTAGAATTGGTGAACTAATACCCCACCCTCTAACCCTGTCACTGGGATGGTTTTAGTCTTCATTTCAACAACATCTACTGTTTAACAGCAGCTATTTTAGCAAATGTTGGTATGTACTTGTATGTATGTTGTAGCATAGAAGTAACTGCAAGTATGATGTTGTCAAAAATTCCTAGTTGCTTGGCCTAACAGAGAACTGGTCATTTTATAGGTGCAAAGAGGAAGATGGTTTGGAGACTTTCTTGGTGAGTCTGGAATAAGTTAATATATGTCTTGTTTTCTTGCAGCAGTACATTTGTTCGGCCTGACTTGGCAGTTGCAACCAGTTGAAGGAGAGCTCTATGCAAATGGAGTTAGCAAAGGGAACAGAGGGACCGAGTCCATGGATACTACTTACTCTCCAATTGGAGGAAAAGTTTCCGATAAATCAGAAAAAAAAGGTACAGTGATCAAAACAATTGTTCAGTTATTGATGACTTTTCTTCTAATTTGATCATTAGGACAATATCTGGGATGGTTTCACATCACATTAAGTTTCATGATCACTTGAAAGAAGTACTCTTTGTGGACAGAATAAATACATGGAAATACCTTTTGAAAGTAATTTTTTTTCTTTTCTCCAGTGCCTTGAGTATAAACCAATTAAGCTTTTCAAATATGTTGGCAATTTTGAAAATAGATAAATATTTGCAGAATGGAGGCTTCAATACAGTGGAAATTGCATTTCACATATAACTACCCTAAAGCAATGTGGGTTTTGATTAAGTTCTCTGTGTCTAAACATTTATATATAACATTTTACAAAGGGTATATGGAAATTTTTTATTTATAATAAGAAAAAGCCTTTTTCTGCTTTGTGTAAAAGTGACTGTTTATGACAAAGTGGGATAACATGAATTTTTTTCTAGTTGGGTTACATGAGTTATTCCTAGTGGGGGCAAAGAAAAAAAATCACTTTGAGTCCTGACTTGTTAAATTAAACTTCAACATGACCTTGAATTACTTGACTTATTTACAATAAATGTCACAGTAACAGTACCAGCACTCCCAACATCTTATTCACACTGAATGATCATTGTCTTAATATACAAACATTGAAAATATTTGGAGGTTTGTTTTTAATTTTTCTTGGAGTGGTATTCAGTACAGAGACACTTAAACCATGTAAACTTCAGGAGGAAGTTGATTCAAAAGTGGAAATTGAGAACAAAATGTATGGATAACACTATATCCTGAGTAATTTTAGGAAATTAAAAATGAACAAATAAATGAATGGATAGGCCCAAACCTTACCCTCAAGAGGCCCATAATTTTATAGGGATGGTAAGACAGTTTTATTTTGGTTCATTAGTTGCAGATAAGATGTTTTGTTTTATACAGTAGTTATTTGGGTTACAATTCTTCCCGTCGTGTTTTTAATTCCTTTGATGGGGTTGTTTATGGGTTTGGTTTGGGTTTTTTGTTTGTTTGTTTTTGCTTTGTTAGAGCAACTTTGCTTTAATACATGTGTCAGTAAAAAGTCATACTTCAGGTTCAGGAAAATATTATGGTTTATTCTAGTTATAAATTCATGATGCAGTTTGCTGTATGTCTTGAAAATGCTTGCTTCTAGCCAAGATCAGAATTCTCCAGCAGTTTCATTGTTAATGCTGAGAGGGACTGAGGGGAATGCAGAGGCCAGACGTGGCAAAGGAAAAGATCTGCCAAGCTTTCCTCTCATATTTTTCTTATCTCTCTTTTTTTCCTTTTCTCCCTTACTGTCTCCCTGACTATTTAATTCCTTTATATCTGAGGATATAAGAACCACCATTTGCTATTTTTTGCCAGTTACACTGAAACTCAGAATTATGTGCCTGGAGAAAATGAAACAAGCAAGACAGCAAGTTATCAAATAGTTGTCATCAGAGTATATTAATTTTTTATTCTAATTCAGATCTCTTGTGATTCCTTTCCATAAAGTAGGTTGCCGAGCATGGCTACAATGTATTAAAGAATTACCACATGCCCAGTATTGTCCCAGACACTTTATATGAATTATATCATGATGGTAACCTTGTAACCCCCCTTTTCCAAATGAGAAACAGAGAGGTTAAGTAACTTACTCAAAGTCACAGAACTAGAAACGGATGGTCTGATTCCAGAACCTAGTTTCTTTTTTTTTTTAATTCATTATTTTATTTATTTGGAAGATGAATGAACGTATCAATGAACGAACACAGTCCCATCCGGGGCAAAGTGAATGAATGCATCAATAAATGGACACAGTCCATTCACGGAATTGAGGCCCAGGAAATTCACATGAAACTGACCTAGGGATAGGGAATGGGGGTTCCACATTTAGTCCCAAGTGCAAAGTGAAGGAGACACCGGAGGCACGGGTGACTCTTCAGCAGTCGTCCGGCCTTTTTGGCTATTGGAGCCTCCGGTGGGGGTTGGAGGTCCCCCTCCTTTCCAGTCATCGAGCCCGCTGGTTCTTCAGCTGGCTGTCCCAGCACCGACACCGCCAAGGAGGAGGCGGCAGTTCCGCCAGCTCCGCTGAGCTGGCCAGGGAGCCAAATGTCCTGCATCAATTCTCCTTCTCCGAGTAGAAACCCCAAGTGCTGTTAGGGAAAAGGGGTGAAGACTCGATCTAACTGCTTCCTGCTGAATCCGGCGATGATAGAAGGGGGCAGTTAGGGTTTCTCCGGAGGGAGAGTGATACAGGGGTTCATGGACTGGAACCATCTTTATTGCGTGTGGCTTGATGACATTTCTGGAAA